>UZAN01039697.1:70845-80937 GCA_900618425.1 Echinostoma caproni
CATACGAAAGAGACGCCATTCACTCAAGTTGGTTCTATCACAGTACCACACATAGTTATAAACATACCGATTAATTTCCATATAGTTCTAAAGTTTGCGTGAATTGGACTATGCATAATTAGTTTGATTACGTTATTGATGCTGAGTGAACTGGATGTATCGATGACAATCTGTTCAACCTTATCAAACGTCTGCGCCATTTGGAGTCTAAGATGCAAGATGTAGAGTTTAAGTGCAGTGTGATAAATGGTATCTTTGCGCATGTGCCCACGCGTGTTTCAGTGTGGATCGTGTGAGTCGTGTTTTAAGTTCATAAAAAGCCGTAATTTGGCCCAAGGTGAGATTGATCTGAGGATAATTTGCTAATCAAAGGAAGATGCGTAAGCCTTAATGAGGAAAAAGGCCGATTCACATCAATATGTTTGCAGCTTGATTGGTCGGGACCTTCCCATCATGACTTTCTTTGTTGCTTTTCAACCATCGTGACTTCAACGAACTATTCGCAAGGAAAACTAGTTTCTTTTCCAAAGGTGGTTGAGCGATCATAATGTCACTGATCTACGAAAGTTCATTTATTTTTTTCTACGCTTCAACATCATCCTCTTCAGCATACCTCAAGATGTGCTTAGAAGAATTAATGGAAAGTACAAAAGTTACAGGCGACTATTTTCTCAAGAAAAAATGAAGGTTAAAAGCACCAGATTTTTTGTTACCTTCAATGTGGGAATAAACCAAATTCATAACACTTATCTTTTTCTGCAAGAAAGAAACAAATTAAAGGATTTAACGATAAACAAATTAAAATAACATTTGCATACAACCCAGATGAATGCAATGTCAATAATACACTACGAATGTTTTGGTATTATTTTTAAGGAATGGAGTTTCGGAGAAGTTCCGGCAGTGAATTCGTTAGCGCTCGACAATGGAACCGTACAAATCCACCCCTACAGCGTTTGCGTTTGTCGGGAAATCGTTCTGAAAGTGTACTGTACAATATGCGACAACGGGGATGTAAGCTGCTATGCGTTTTATTTATTGTGCTTGATCATTTGAGTTTGTACGTGTATTTTGACGTCAATCACTGACCAAGCAACATTCCGAATTCTATTTCAGTTCATCTCATCAAGGATGCACCAAGCACTAGACATAATGTTCAATCTTTTAAATCTCATCCATCCATTTCCATCAAACCATTCAAATATTGTCCCCCGTAACTTGTTTCTTACTGCTATACCAACTTAGGTCGGTCACACAGTCAGACCGTTGAGTTCATCAGCATCAAAGGCAAACAGCATTTTGACCTTCTGTTAAACCATAGTGGAAACCTCGCATGAAGTAAACCATTGTATACACGTCTGACAGACCTCCCCAGGCATCAGAACAGTAGCGGCTGATCGCGCAGCGCATACATTTTCAGGGTTTGTCAATAAACGTATTTAAATTTTGTTAAGATTTGTTAGCATCAAACGAATCTGTAGAGCAGCATAATTGAATATTTGCCGCTTATTACGTCAGATGTTCGATATCAAGAAGTGGCTAAATTACCAATTTATTTTCTTAACATTCAGCAATGTCCAGCGCTGATCGCATCAACTGGAATGAAGCTTCAAGCAATTCATTCACGTCCTATCGAGCTCATTCAAATATCAGCTCACGCATGGGGGGAGGCAGTCCCTTTTACATAGCGAGCCCGCTGACCAGTGGCCTGCCAATCAGCAGACGACATTCAGGGAATTTGCCCGCTCGCGGGACGGTCAGTCAGGTAGGTCAAATTGGCGTACTGTGTGTTACTGGAAAGCGTAATTAGAATACTTTATTCTGAGTTTTACTCCTATCATCCTTACATGAGAATACGCCAATATTCTCTCATTGATTCTTTTCCAGTTCATTTTTCGCCATGCTTCACGATTGGTTCAAAGAATGTTTAATCATTTAAAGGTCTGAAAATGTTGATATTGAAATATTTCATAATCATCCGTGAATCCTTACAATATTTCGGTTTCCACAGCAACCAATTCTATGTTCTTAGTTCTATTCTATCACCATTGTAATTCGCACAACCTTGAGTGTTGTGATAAAATTTGAGGTAGTTCGAAAGTTACAGCTTAGATTTGAAACGTACTTTATGCAAAACATCATGGAAATTCATTTTTTCAAATGAGTGAATCCTGTTTCATAGGAGTGTTTATTTGGTTGAACACATGTATTCGAAATTGCTTAAGTCATTTCATTCATTACACAATAAATAATCCAATTAGTGAAAATATTCTAGCATTTCCTTGTCTTAGAGACAGAGATAAGTTAGCTGCCTCGACAGTGGTCGTCAGTGGTTAGTTTGATCAATATTTATACATGTATGAAAAACGTTTCATTGAGAACACAAATTGGCAAACGAGCTCGTTTTCATTGTTTCTTAATCATGTCATTACATCACAGTAAATAAGAATTGGAATGGGCAGTATATTCATTTCCGTAGCTTTACGTCACTCAGCATGAATCTCATACTTTGTTTGGCTAACATAGGTAGACGAATTCACATGAATAACACGCTGGATAAAGAACTCAGAAATGTGCAGAATATCCAGATTGGATACCCGGAATGCTTGATGAACTCTGTGATACAACGATATGACCAGTGTCCCTAAAGGGTGATTACAGAGAATAAGTCTGAGTACATTTCTTTCCCATTTAAAGGCGACATCTTGGGAGGTTGCGCATAGAAGGTTACCAAATGCTATCAACAAAACGTTCTACGCTGCTATACTTCGAGCTGGACTCTTATCCGGCCAGTTTGTGTATCTATGGCTGAAAGGTAGAGTGCCCGATCCTGCTGCCTCTTTCGGTATTTACTCATTCACTTGCTCCGGTGAAGTAAAGTATGTTAGACGATCGACCATGCGTCTATCCGAGAGCAGCCCACCTCACCCCACCGAAACATTCATCTTCGCTCGGTAACTCACTCAAAAAATACTTTTGTTTGTTCACGGAGAAGTTAGTTCATTCGGACTGGACGGGATTTAGACAGACCCGGTCCAATCGGTGACATCTGACGGCCGAAATACTAATAATTTTGTAGGGTTCCCAGTGGAATGAAATTGGTTGCATTCACTTGATTTACACCGGATTCAGTTGAACTTGAAAAGATAAAGACACGTGCGGTTTCGCATTCTAGCCACAGTGGAGGACTTTTCTATCCTTCTTCACATTACCTTCTGTGTGCTCAGAAACAGTTTGTGCACCCAAGCACCCAAGCTCCCATGGCCGGATTGCCGACAGGTGACCTGTCATAAACTCAAATCAAGTCAAGAAGAGCTTTACGCTCCCAAAGGGTGAATTTTCAGCGGTTTACGATTTTTACAGCGGATAGATGAAACCAATTGCAAACAAAAAAGACCATATAAGATATTATACACTTTAGTAAATGAGAGAAAAATTACTGCAGTAGTTTCTCCCTTAGGTGGATGAGAAAATTCTGACGATTTACTAGTAACCCAGCTAGATATGGAATTGCACTGTTTCGATATGTTGAAGTACGCGCAAAAAGGAGTTGATATTTGGAGCGTGTTCGGGGATTTGAGAGGGCTTTCGCGATATCTTGCTGCAGAGGAAATGATGATTGGGGGCGAATTATAAAACAAACTGTTGAATGCTTTTTGCCTTGTAAATCCTTCTATGTTACTAGTTATATTTATTGTGTTGTAATGGCATAATTAGGACACACCGAAAACGAGCTGTTTGCCAATTTGTGTTCCCTTTGTGAGCACCGTGGGACTGTTTAAAAAATTTGAATCACGAATTATTTATGTCGGATGATAGTTAATTCATATACATGTTGTTTTGAACGGGTTAGCCTGAACTTTGATCAGGTTTATATATATTTGTGGTGCGAGTATTCGCTAAAGCAATTATTTGAAAAGAAAGCTTACAGCTATTGTTTCTTTATTTCATCCATAAAATTAACTGATTTTTTTCAGTTCCTCTGCAGACACGATGTCCATAAGTTCTGGAAATGTGTGGGAGAACAATCCTCTATTTTTCGGCAAATCCTCAACATGCAACAGGAAATGTTCACAAGATGTTTTGGAAGTTAACATAGGCTGACTAAGATGAAAACTCTAGATAGTAGGCTAAAGCCTTAAGTGTTTGTTCGCATATTATTCCACGTCCTTAAGAAAGTCTGATGGACATTTCAGCCTTCAACTGTCTTCTTACAGATAGTGTTTCCCTGTCACATTTTAGAATTGAAACATGGGTTTGCACAATGCATTCATGATCAGCACGCATCATGCTCATAAACCCAAACCATACACACAACAAGAAGAATTGATCGAAGTATCTTTGCCTGAATGATTAGCCCCCACACTGTTTCGTTTTTTGTATTTTTATGTCATGCTGTTCGCCGTAATTCACAATCTGATCATCTTTTTGTGGTTGTGTTGGGACTACAAGAATCACCTTCATAGGCACATATACACATACAATCAGATGATCATGGATAAAATGTACAAACCCATATTTGTGAATTCTCAATACAAATTCTTACTGATAGATAAAACGTTTTATCCCCGAAAATTCCAGAAGTGTTTTGTTTCAAAAGTGACAGATGAAAACATCTGTGAAATGTAGCATCCACCAACTCCAGTAGTATTCAAACAACATTTCTGTACTGATGAGTATAGTTATAGTTACCAAACAGGCTCCTCATTACATGAAAGCGAGACATTCCTGAGGTTTATCTGTATCAACTTAACAGCGTGAAAAACATGCTCTCAGGTTCTTCCGTTCCCTACACGGTGAAGAGAGAACTTAATAATTGTTACCTTTTTTGGTGGAAAAATTCTAAGGACTACAGTGTCGTCGTTAAAATCTTCATTGATCAAACGGGGGAAACAATGAAAGGGAAAGAATATTCACGGTCATGGGAAACACCAGTGAAACGTTCAGGCATAAAAACGAACCCAACTATTTATCAAAGCATATGCAGCAGAGTTAAATCATACTGACTGGGAATAATCTCTTCACATTTCACGTGACAAGGAACCATTGGGGTCATTGAACGTTCCGCAACCGAACGGCAGATTACTGGATCCAAGGCGGCATAGCTACGGCTGTTCGACCACCGCATCGGCCAATTCTCTACTCACAGTGAATGTGTGTGAAGGCCCGTTTGTAACTCCAATGAACACAAGACTGTCCATACAACGAAACTCCACTCACAGTGTACACCAAGCTCTCAATCACCAAGTAAGTTGATGCTCATTTTTGACGCTCGAACACTTTTGCATGGATCACGTGCTTTTGTGTCATGCAACTTGCATGAGTTCAGATTGCCTATGCTTGATGTGAACACCCTGAGAAGAAGAGAAAAAGGGCGACTAAATTGGAATAACAAAAAAGACTTAGTTTGCTTCGTGTGATTGACAAAAGAGCCTTATAGAGTTTGTAACCTTTTAGCTCACAAAAATTAAAATTGCGTGCCTTATTCTTTTCGATGCACCCCATGCAATGATAGCAAATATTTTGAGGCAAACGTTTGCGATATCCGAAAGTGGTATGCTTTTTAAACGGTGTAATGTCACTTTGTGTGTGCCTTGGAACAATGCGAACTTTGGGCAGGAGTACGATTGTTGGATGGACACTGCAACAAAAGCAATCCCACTGACATTTCGTTGCTTTTATAACATGGTTAATGCAAAATGTTTATTGAATCAGATAATAATGCAATAATAATACAATTCCTATAAATTTTGTTAATAAAAGAACGTTTATTCATTTAAGTGTTAACTACCACTAATAACTTTGGTGATTGTTATCCGGATTCAACTCACAGTATAATGATACTGACCATCAAAAAGCGTAATATAGTGAACCGAACTTTGCTGACCGCTGCTAAACTGATAACACATACAGAGTAAAGGAGAATGTGTAAGAAGGATAGGGACGGGAAAAGAAAGCGATCCCATATGGTCAATGCACAGTGCAAACAGTCCAACTCTGCATACACACTGTTTCAAGCAGTCTAGACTGACTATATGTGACACCAAGATCGCCACACTGTCCGTTTACAAATAAACCTCCGAATATAAGAGAAAACAAAGAAGAGAATAACTGCATTTTTGTAGATTCATCCTCTGGCTTTTAAATCACAGTTTATATCACAATGTTTAATGTGAAAACGTCCATTGAAGAAAGATACGGCGAAAAAATTTAAAAAAACCATTGCAATTCAACTACCGATTAGGCTTACATTTCGGTCGTTGGGCACATTTCTGCTATTCTTTCGAGGACATATTCTACAACTTCCGTTTTTAGTGAAGCGTCCAGAAAGGAGTTTCAGATTCAGTCACTTAGAAAACAAATCAAATGACGTTTCACTGATATGCTCACGGATAAATGATGAACCATGGGTTCAGAAATTGACAGATTTTCTTAACTATTTACGCATGTTTTTTTAGTTTGGCTCAGAAATTGTTTCAGCTGAATGAGTGCATGTCCGTACAGTAGCTGGATGAATGTGTTTATATTGTGGATTCATTTTGTATAAGTTGCTTTGATTTGTCGAGTTCAAACCATATTTTAGAAAAAGCTTTCTGGTAAGGTATTGTGAAAAAATTGGTCAGTCAAAAATTGAATTGTATTAGCAGCGGTTTTACCCGTGACTGTCCTATCGTGTATGCTAAGCAGCTCAACATGGAAATACACCATGATATAAGCACGCTATATTTTACAAAGGTTTCTTCAAGCATACTGAAAGATTTCACTAAAGATTAAGAAACTCACAAAATGTACAAGGTTACGGTAGCGCCCGAAGAGTGAGTACATCATGTAATATCCAATAGCACTCAAAGGTACGTCGACGTCGTTCACATATTTTCACATGACAAGCATGGTATATCAAAGTACGTCTATCGGTACAAGATCCTCAATAAACCTTTCTCCTGCGAAAGTCGACACTGAGAAATTCGGATATCTCCTTTCACATGGAGATCATAGCATATTTTGGATATTTGGATGCACAATTTCGTAATTTATGCTTGAGAAATTGGTACTGGTTTTGTGTCATCAGGTCTTGCTAGAAGCAATTACAATTCATCCGTTCAATTTAATACGAGAGATGATGAGAAAAGCCTTACGAAAACCCTCAATGTTTCATGTCTGAATTTATAAGATTGTAATACGAGGAAGTATATTAATTGTTCGTAATTGTAATTTAACGGCACAGTAGGGTTGTTATCAACTCTTGCGTCTATCAGAACACTCAAGCGTAAAACATTTATCTTCCTTCTTTCTGTAAATAGGCTGGCGATCTGCCTGGTGCAGATACCATAAGACGTTCCAGTTTAAATGTGATTAGCGATCTTTTGGTAAGCCCCCAGCTCTCTCTCAGTTTTCGCGGCTGCATTGTCTCATTTCCTGTTTAGAAGTTCAGTTTTTCTTTCCATACGTATTTTTTCCTTCCCATTCATCCATTTGTACGTGTATGCACATCCGAGTGATTACTGCATTATGACCGTATAGCAACGGATAGATATTCGTGTCCGCACACATGCATATAGTTGGGTAGTAATCGACGTCTTACTAATTACCCCCTTCTCTCACAGTTATCGTTGTCGTTTTAATTTTTCATTACTTCCGCTTCTTCGTGGTTGCTTAGTAATTCTTCATGCAATATGACATCTATTTTTACCTCCGAACACACAAACACCCATAACTGCAGAAAATTCGCATTCTATTTATTACCTCTTAGAGTGTTCTACGTGTTATCACAAAACGTATTGGTGTAGATGAATGTAAAGCTGTTTTTTATTGCACACGCATATACATGGCGGCATCTATATATATGCTTATCTCTATAGAGAGCACTACATCAGTAGTATGCACTGCATATAATTCAACGGTTTGCATGAATCCGTTGGGCGTAATCCCCAATCAAAAAAAAATCTCCATCGTTTTTGTTTTTCGTCTTTTCTCTTTTCAGTCAGCAACAATCAGGCGCGTCATTTGACCACTGCACGGACCGGGATTGACCTCTCACCATGTCCTTCTTGTTGAAACAAACAGACCTTATAGTTCTGTCCACATTGATAACCACAGCTATGTACAAAGATGGGGCAATTTGTAGAATTCCAGGCCCGACCAATCCATCCTATCATTGATTTGACCCACTTGATACAGACCGAGAAACGTTTACTATGAACCTTCACTCATTCACAATGCTCATTCATTGCACACTGATATATATCTTATTTCAAACAACATATATCGAACAGTGTTTGGGGCGCTTGCGTTGACCGATAAGCTTTTTGAACGTGTATAAACGGGGAAGAAAACTCTGTCGTTATATGCCCGCTTGAAATGCAGTCATTACTCGGGAAGTAATGCAAAAGCACGAATATACTTGCGATATTTTTGAGGAAAATTATCAGAAAAATCAAATAGTTCCTTGGTGCTTATTTTGAAACATCGTCTACCTACACCCCCGACAGATCAAACAGGATCTAAATCTGTATTTCCTGCGGAGACAAACTAGAAGCCTGTCTAATTTTCATAAACCAGAATATTCCTGTTTGGTTACTTAATTTCATGACCTTTTGTGAATTATGCAATGATATGTTTTTTGACTTCATTTTGTGAACATGTCAGAACATTATCACGAGAGCGTTTATTGTATTGTTTCCAGAACATCTATCATGTTCCAGAGTACATAATATCTCTACCGATGGAGTTCTTCTCATGAAAGTGTACTAACAACAATAAATACAACCAATTACTTAACGTATCTCTTTCTACAGAATTCCAACCTAGTCCGGACGTGTCACATTCAAAAGACACAGATCATTATGCTCGCACTTACCCAGAAGTTCCGAACACGACGGAAACTCATGAAGGCAAATAAAAGGGTTATTTTAGGAAAGATGAAAAATACTTGCTTTTGAGACTCCTTCCCAGATGTTTGCTGAATTTACCATCACTTCGGGGATTTCCTTCACACATAGGCACAAGAATGCATCTTTAACCGAAGGGCTAGAACTTATCTCATTGCCGAATTGCGTCCGCTGAGAGCATCAAACAGTTTAGAACGGTTTATTTTGGACAAACAGGAACTGGTTAAAAGTTGTTAAACATAATTAAGCAATACTAAATGTATTAGGAAACGATGCTAGAGGTAGTCAACCGAAAAAAAACCAACAACGTAAACGTGCTATATTACATGCGGTAGAGGTACCTTTTGTGAGAAAAAAATATGATCGGGATAAATCTTGTTGCAATTCCCTACCAATTACCGATTGCAGGGATCCATCTGCTAAACAAGAAGGGCGTAAGGATCATTGCTGAGATACGACAAGATAGCTGCTTTGAAAGAAGGTCCTGGAGGATCCTTTTTCCTCAGATTGGTCGATGGCATTAAAGCAACAAGGACATTAAGAATAAAATGAAGGAAGTAATTCAAAAAAGCCACAAATCTCTGATGACTCCTGAACGACGCTGAAACAGGGCAGTCAGGGATTGATTGCATTAACCTGTCAGAGACCAGTTACCGTTGATATCTATGAGGTGACAACAAATTCTAATGAGTGAAAAATAGGAGACGCATTTATCTGGATTGAGGTATATGTTATGTTCAGATAAACAGCAGACGATTGCAATTTTCATTCTCTTCACTGATTACAATGAGAAAGTCATCAATATTTAAAACAGCAAAAGCTTTTTACTCGCAACTCCTGATTCTTACAGTATGATGAGGTCCAGCCTGCATTTCTTAGGACAGAAAAAAATACAGAGAAACTTATGGATGCCAAAAGTATTTTTACTGTTGTTGGTCTACCGATATCTATGAGCGGTCCTTCACAAGTTCATGTTCGGATTGAAGTCAGCGACAGCACAGACTATAAAAATGTCATGAATTACAGTCCAGGAATTGTAGCACTAAACAGATGACAACAATCGATACACTGACACTATCCCTCATTCGATTTAAATACCTTGTTAAAACTAGAGAACCCGTATTTGTTTGATTAACTAACGCTTCTGAGTTAACGCACATACTCGAATGTTGCTTTTCCAACAGCAAAATTGTATAGGTTATAT
>UZAN01039697.1:80943-98127 GCA_900618425.1 Echinostoma caproni
TGGGGGGGGGGTTTCGAAGTGAGGGTGTAATACTGAACTTCACAAGTAACGTTCCCGTTAGATGTCAGCATTATTGTTATTGACAGGATTTCTAGTTTTAAAGAAAAAGGGTTGGGTAGGCATAATGTGTTCACTGACGAAAATGTGTCGGGAGATGTTTGTCAATCCGTTTGATTCAGTGAATACACAGTTATGTTCGACATCGATCGCCAAGTCAAATGCCTAAGACCCCAAAAACGAGGATTATGTATCTCTCATAGGCAAATGTTAACGAAAATGGCGAGCACAGACCGGAGGTGTGAGGCTGCTGACCATGCGTTTGCACTGGAGAGTCGCTCATCCATTGTACAATGAAAAGAAACGCGCGGGGATTGTGTTTGTAAGGCAAAAGTGGGATATTACCGATTTCGTTGATGGCGATGATCAAGTAATTCCCAGCTTTGAAATCGTTGCAGCCATAGCGATGGCAACCGTGAGTAGCGCCATTGAGAGCCGTCTGCATTACTGACTGACCCAAACTTTGCACAGGATATTGGGTTGAAAAGTACGCCACTGTTTGCATCTGGCCCCGTAACTACCGTGATATCAGTAAAGTTCAGACGTTCCACATGATAAGCATGTATGTGAGCTTCTGCATGAGCGTTGACATAGGGAACGAGAAATTTATTTTTGTGCGGTTGGGGACTGCAGAAAGTTTTAATGTGCAGGGGGTGATCTATTTAGATCCAAAGACAATGAGTGACACATTTTTAGTCAGATTTCCATCCAGGACTGTTGTCTGTGTCCACAGTAAGTTTCTTGGAGAGAAGAGAGCAACTGAAATTTGCTAGAATGAAAAGGTGAGACGGTGGAAGATGGTTCGTTCATGAATTCCGAAGAATGACAGCGCCAATCTTTCGAGAGCTCAGTAAATGTACCGTAAGAGCTGGGCTTCAAGCTGTTGGATATTGACGAACAGAATGTAAATTGTGTTTTTGTTATGATACTTCAACTTGGCTAAGTGGCTTGCTTTATAGCGTCCCAAGGGTCGTGAGGGAGAATTGAATGGATTAGTTCTAAAACCTCCTCCGAAAAACGCTTGAAGGCAAAATGTACAAAATATCAAAACGCGAAGGATGATGGGTTGCTGTGGTTGATACGGAGAGTCTTCTCATTTTCAGTGACAATTCAGATTTGGCATTTACAACAGTGCGGGAGTATGCTTTCGTTAGCGAACATTCCAAGCCCTCGAGGTCATCGGATAGCGCGAGCCAGAAACAGTTCGTGAAAAAGTTAATTTCAAAATAAAATGGCAATAAAATGAACTCATCAGCGAAGCTTTGAGATTGGTGAATTCCATCAACGGAAAAATAATTTCAGGTACAGGTTTACCTATTTAAGACACTATATAGTTTTGAGCAATTCCCTAATACACCAATAAAAGAGATAATCAGTGGGATGCACTTCAGCTAATGGAGAATGCTTCACATTTTGTTCCGACATTTACAAAAACGAAGGAAGACAGCTTTTCGTTACATATGTGGTCAAAGAACAAGTCCAAGGATAAAAAGCGATGACCAGTTACGAGATGGTAGGAAACTTGTGAATAGTGACATAGAAAACGTTCAGTGAGTTGCAGACGTACCGAGTTCCTTTTTATCCTACTTGTTCCAGTGCTGAAACAATTGGCTGAATGTATGATGGAGCAATCAGTGCACATAGCTCCACAGGAACAGGTAAATGAGTACACAGAAGGAGTCTGCGCAAACTGCCCTTGATTCGAGAAAAGCACCATTAGTTTGATTGGGAATACAAATTACAGTTTACTCAATAAACCCTTCTTGACCGCCGATTTGTTTGAAAACCACTCTTCAAAAATGAAGCTCGTCATCCTCAGTGTCTGTCCTGCATATGTTCTCTGCTTTGTCAACCAAGCAACATTGTGTATATAACTTATGTTGCAGTGAGACAAATCTATGGGAACGTATATGTTTTTCGATCTATGTAACTACATAAATGTATCACTCCGGCGGCTTGGGGATGACTTTTTATACACAAGGCTGTTTTCTTTTTCTTACTTTTTGAAGAAAAGTGCTGCCCTCCTTTATGGTAAACAAATTGTGCGCACATCTCTACTTACCACACACAGTTCATCCCTGATGTTTCGTTAACCACTGAAGCGCTGTTTAAATCATTTTGGGTTTCCTATGCACAATGAATTCATCAATGAAGTTAACAATCCATGGTTTAATTAACCATAACAACAAAGGTAGCAAATTCAATAAAGATCATAGAATGTTTTTGTGCTATTCTTTGACTATGTCTCCATGTATTTACTTGTAACGGACTGTCCAAATGTTTCTTAAATATGGTTGAGTCAATATACATGTGTCAGTCAAGGATTTCCTAAGTATACACAGTATTGATCTTTTCTGGGAAGATTTTATTATTTCTAATTTCAAATTATTTTGTGTTTCAGGAAACAAATTGATTTTTGCAGACAATTTTTGAAATCAACATACGGATTTATGATCTTTCTGAGTTGATTTAATGTGGCCTTCCGCTAGTTCCCCATGATTGGCATGGGAAAATTGCCAGTGACAATGGCTAATCAATGAACAGGATATTCACGATCAACGTTTTTATTTATGTACGCCTGTTTACAAAAGTATGATTGCTTAGTTCCAAACTAATTATCATAACAAACATCTGTGTTGCAAAATTCGACCGCTTGCTGAGTGCATAACTCATGGATAGGCATAACGCAAAAATAGCTCAGTGTCTGTTATATTCGTTTCTGTTTTACGTTGCGGTAAATATGCACAGATGGTTCCCATTCAGGCGTTTTTATCCATTTCAAGTCAATTGATCATCACGTTTGCATTATTAAAGATTAGGCTAGATACATAAATACGCACAATCTGAGTAATCTACGATGTATGCAGAGTGATGCATCGTATTTTATCGAGTGGTGATACATGTTTTTCGAATACCATGTACTTATCAGTAAATGTATATATAAGTCTTCTTGGTTAAAACCAATTGGTCAATTAAAAAATTACAAACAATTTTCTTATTAGAATGTGCTATGCTTGCCTACATAGCTATACTTCGTTCAATGTAGATTTTTCACAGATTATTATCATCAGCGTTATAAAACCTTATACATATTATACATACCGGAATGGAATAACTAACCGGGTGGTTCAGGTTAATTTATAAATATTTGGAGTAGGTCCTGTCCTATTCATGTTTGTAGTATTGCCCAGGGCAACAGCCGTGGCATGGTCTAGCGTATAAGACATGAGTAATCAATGTTATGAAAAACGGTTGCTGAAACCAAACATCAAAGTTATGGTTTTCGACGTAAGCTGATTGCTCGATACAAGAATCCTCACTAGGGACGAGACGAGAAGTGTGAAAAAACACTACCCGCCAGGTTTTGATGTTCACATCGTAACTCGATGTGATTCAGTGCATTTAGAAGGGAAAGAACATTGCTTAAAATAAGTTTGTCCAAAATCTTTTCTCCATAAAGCCACTACATTCACTATAATTAATCAAAGAAATAGGAAAACTTCCTCCTCCTAAGCTGTTGTACCCATTTCCAAGGACGACGACTTTCTAATAATTATGACACAGACGTCAAAATGGCTCAATGTATTGATGCACTAATTCGAATGCGGTGCAAACTTACTCCCAATGTGCCTCAATACCACTAGAAATAGCAGGTCGGTAGTTCTCTTCTCTCTGTCAAGAACAATTAGATTCCAGTGACTTCAGAGCTTCTTGAATATTTATGCTCATTAACACCATTGCAATTAATCAGCGGTTCATAATGCGTTCCCAAAACGTCAATGATTGGAGAGATCACCATTGAAGACTGAGGTCGCCATGCGGATTTTTTATCAAACATCATCATCTGAACGCGTTTTATTGGAATGTAGACACAAGCTCTGTTCAGACCATTCAATCTGTGTTTGTCATGTCACTACGTTGAACTAAACAGATCTGCATGAAAAATGTATTGTAAGAAAATAAAAGCTATTCTATAGAATGTTTTAATGAGTTCACTAGTTAAAATGGTAACTGTTAAAGAAAGGTTCGAAAGTGTAAGTATTATTTTATTGTTGTTTTCTTTTCTTTTTTGAAGTTTTAAACTTTTTGATTGCAATATCGCGCGCAACATCTTCCGCCAACGTGCCAGAATCATGCTAGCCTCTTATAAAATAGTTGTTTATTTTCTTTAAAAAAACTGAAATAATGCTCGCTGTTTTCGGACTCTAGTGAGTGATTTTCAAAACAGAACCATTTTACAATCTATAAAAGATCCGGGAATTTCCATACGGGGCACATTACTCGTGAGCAATCCAACTGGATGTTTGTCGTTTCATTCTAAAGTGGCATTAAATTATGAAATGCTCAAGCCATCGCCTTGTTGTATTTTCAAATCAGACACCTACAAAAAAGCAAGACAAGCCTGCTAAATCTTCCCTGTCACAGTCATGCATATTAAACCTGATTCAATTGGACATAAATTTCTTTAAACAACCTTCAGTTGAGCATATAACAGTCTACAAGCTTTCAGAAAGCCTAACTGGTGCAAAAGTTTAGTCTGCTAGGCAGCTGATAACCACTTTGAAACACAACAAGCACCAGAGCAGCTTTACATTCATTCGACCAGAACCATACTTAGTCAAGTGCGAATGCTACGGAAAAACTCAGACAAAATATAAATACCAATGGCTGAGGTCGCTGTCGTTGTTGTGGATTTTGTAACAAATCTGGGTAAATGGTATCAATAAATCAATACAAGAGGCTATAAACGCTACGCAGCATTGTCAAAGTATTTCATGTGAAAGCACTGAATTAACTACTCATCAAGTATTTCTAGTAAAATCATGACAGTAGATATCGGCTGGTTTGAAAGTTCACAATTTGTTTACATTATTTAGATCAGCAAATTTATTCCACGTCATCGGCATCGCGGCACTGGTAGATTGTTGTTGAAATCTAATGCATTGTCATGAATGTTTCGTAGCCATGCCCAGCACCACGATGAAAACCCCTAGCCTTTGGCATAACTGATTTCATAGGCCTCTTTCTCTCAATTAACAGCCCGAATAGTTCGTAATCATGTTTATAATTGTTTTCAGTGTAAAATGCAATGGGTACTAGATTAAGATTTTTGGTGTTTTATTTTGAACATGCTTTCTTTCTTTTACAGTTTACGCTTCGTTGAAATTATTATGAAATCTCGGATTCGGGCCATCGTTACATGCAGTAAGATGCATCAGAGCAAATGATTATTGAAAATGAATGAATTTTACTTACAATACTCTCAAGGTCAACTATCGATGGTACTAATTTTCCAAATCAGCATTTTCCTTTTGTGTATGTTAGCGAGTCCATTTTTATAAAACTTCATTTCCACAACAAGGACTGCCAATCGAACTCATGCTAAACAACCGAATGTTCTGATAGACATATGGGTTATTTTCCAATAAAAGACAAACCTACATTGTTTGGAAATATTTTGGCAAAGCTCATATAATTGTCTACGTGATTTTAACTTGTAAGGAGCTGTGGTAAAACCTCAAACGGTATTCACAGCTACAATCTTGTTTTAAAATACAAGCTGTATTTAAAAAACAACTATATCTCTACGCAACTGCCGAAGTTCCATTCGTAGTAATCAAAGGCCGATTCTGTCCAAGAGATTTTGCAGAAACATTAGATACTTAACAAGACAGTCAGCTTGGCCTGGCATACGTTAGAATTATCACATATGGACGGAACGTACTGGCTCAATATGAGCCTGAATATGTCCTCAAGTTTCCACTGTACAAACGTTCACGTTCTGCTACTCCTTTACCAATTAAAAGTATAGCATTTTCCACCGTTTATTCATCAGCAAGTTTGTTAACTTTACTATGCCTTGCTAAACCTTTTGCTGAAGCTATACTTGCACTATCACCATCTCTAGCCGTGAGAAGCGTCACTGCAACATTAATACATTTTTTAATTCCATCCAATAATAGAAAATTAAAGATACTGCAATTTTCACTAAATATTGCTTTCCACAGGAAATATTCAACCTTTTCTTGGGCTAGATGAATTTTGATTGTCGATTGACTGAAAGCAACTTTGGCATCTTTCCGATCAAGCTGACTAGAACCAGGAAAACCTTAGTAAAACGTTTATCCGTAAACACAGTCATATTGCTGAAAACTCAAGTACATAATAATTTTCATATCTGGCATTTCTGTAAGCATATCTTTGAGTTATTACCGAAAGGCAAATTTAGAGAAACTCCCTAACGCACTTCAGCTGAATACCGACTGGACACGTTTCAAGTCTACCATCAGTAGCAAGTTTTAGCATAGACATTCTAAATAAGATTTCTCTCTAACCAGGAAAATAAAAGTTACTTATTTTGAGCAAGAGACTTCTAAGCGTTATCCTTATAAACGCAGTGATAATGGATAAATGGGTGGAAAGTCAGAAATCTGAAAAGTGGAAATTACCCAATCACACACGGTTCACGTTCAAAAGGTGTAAATCACCATTTGCCGTCACGGAGGTTGTTCGTTCCCAAATTTGCTGTCAAAATGACCCGCCGTTTCGGGTTCTTTTCATAAAATAACAGGCCTTCCTTAAGCGTTTTATCTTGCCTGATACTTATTTTACAACCATGTACTGGATAACAGAAAGAAAAACGGATTATCACTGTTTTTTTTCATCAGTAATTATTGGTGTAGTTTAAAGTTAACTAGTCATTCATACTTTCCACTGAATCTGTTCTCTAGGAATTTAACAGTACACAAACAGAAACAAAAAAAGGAGTGGTGAGGAAATGGTGGTTGCACAAAGTGATCGTGACAAAGAAAACCCTGTGCCAGTTGATGAAAACAGTGATGAAAAGACTTTCTGCGCATTGATTGGATTAAGCTACAAAATCTATTGCATATTGTTGGGAGTTTATCAGTACACTAAACTGCACACGCAATGTGACTTATCGCTTTTCAAGTTTGATAGTTTTTCCAGGTATTTCAAGTGCTAAATTGGATGTCTTTTGTGAAGCAGTGCACAATAAGAAGGGGGGTTACTGAATTACTTTTCAAGTCAGCATGATCACATTCGTCTATGACACAATAAGGATGAAACCTATTGTATAATTTGGCTTCATTCAAGTTGCATGAGTTCACTAACGAGTAAACGTGAATAAACGTGTTCTAACAAAATTGCGTGACATGCGCACCCTATTTCATTCCTATCAAGGCAGTTCCGCAACGTCACCAGTGCGTTTGACTTGCGAGTAACCAGATCTTGGTTAGCGGAGTTAGACAAACCGAGACCGGTGTGCGTGGTGCTTTAGCAGACAAGTGCTAATTGAATCGGTCGTTCCTATAGCACGAAGCCTAACTCTTTTACTCTGGTTAGACAGAAAACGTTTGTGATTGCAGAGCAGGCATCGATCAGGTGTCCAAATTCAACCGATAAAGCTGTCTCGCAACTTTAGACGGTCTCACTCAGAGTGTGAACCAATAAAATCTGTCAGAAGAAATTCAGATTGATTGTACATTACTTTATTGTTCGTAAATGAACTAGTGAAAAGCATTTTCTCATGCCACGTAAGGTGGGGTTCTTTCTTCAATTGAATTCTGTGAGAAAAATAGTTCTTCTCACATCCGTGTATCCTGTAAATGTTCACTAATTCACCACTCAAGGTTGAAGACAATAGTATATATTCATTATAATTTGTTTTATAACCATAACCGGTAGTCTAAAGTGCTTAGAATGTAGGTTCTCTCACAGAACCGCGGAACAGCAAATACAGATGAATTTAAACCGAGATGGTTAATCAGTTAATCAAGTACCAAATCGGATTTTTGTATAAGTATCAAAATTGCAGAAAAATACAAGGATGTCAACCGCTTTCAATGAAACTGTATATTGTTAGTTCAAAATAAAAAAATGATGTCACAAAGTCGCACAACTTTTGTCCAGATTTATCTCAAAATTTAGTGCAAAAGTAGACGACGTATTGTAAATCACGTTCACTACATAGTAACGGTGGTCAAAACTAAAAAACGCCATCCTCAGTCAGACATCTGATGATGATACAACACCGGATCGATCAAAACACGGCGCTACGTGTCGCCGGATTGCGGAAGTTTACCGATTGCTATTATTTGATGGAAGCCCTCTATGTCTATAAACGAAGTTCATGTTAGTTTGTCCTTACCCTGGTGATATGAGCCGCTTATCTCCCCTGTTAATGCTTTGTCTGTTCTTGATACATGTTACATTAAGCTGTTGCATGCTAAATCCCTATATAAACATTGCATGCTCTAGATTAAATTCGTCCTGGACATAATTCATGATATATTGCAATATGGACTTTCCTTGTGAAATCAATCTCGGAGACAGTTTACTTCGATTTCCTCAAGTCATTCACGTTTCATTATTTTTTGCAACATGAAACAGAAAACAATTATTCATGTTTTTTTCATGCAAGTTATGCTAATTACAACAGAATATTTGTCCTCATAGTTCAAAGCCGAAATGTGATGAGAGCATTACAACCATGAAATGTGTCCGCGGTCAATCCTGACTTTATCCACTTTTGTAACCGCCCAAATCTTATATTTCAGATGCTCGTTTTTGCTGCTCCTTTGAATGATATTGCACTGTAAGTCTCCAGTGTAATCACTGTACAGATGCAACACTGTATCAAACCGTCACAGGTTGGAAAAAGATATTCGATCAGACGAACTATCTGATCAAACTTTAAACACTGGGTCCCCTTTATGCATCGCATCAAGAACCAAAGTTAGTATCTGCGGTTTTCTAGCTTTTCATACGTGGCTTGTAAACATGGACTTGTAAAGGCACCGTTTCATCGAGCCAGAAAATGTTCCCCCCCCCCAAAAAAAAAACACAGTGAGAAAAAGATGAGTTGGTAAATAAGACGGTATTGTGAAACGGTTACCCAGAAATATTCAATGCTATCCATTAAGTGAAATCTCAAAAAGTTAACTCTTCTGCAATTGTTCCTCATGAAGCCGACTTCATCAAATTATCTTTTAATGAACAATTTTCCCCATTAGTTAAAGTCAGTTCTGAACGGCACTTTTCTAGCGGCTAAAATTCCACTTACCGCCGTGGAATAGATTTGGACAAAATTAAACCTAATCGGCAATTCAGACAGACACTAGAGTTAGGGCGCTCTGGTGATGTACTTATCAGGCCCATTAGGCATTTCCAACTAACCTAGAATAATGTAAAGCTGCCTCACGATTTAATACTGAAAAAAAGTTCTAGTCCGGAACCAGTATTTCCTTTGCATCTGCCGCTCGGCTCTGACGTTTTTGTTCATTAGTTAAACTGAAAACAATCCATCCTCACCTGGTCCTTACTGGAAGATAAGGTGCTTGATATTCTGACACACTTTTCGCGTATTTAACCACAGTTTTCTACCGGAGGATAACGCACATCTAAAGTTTGATATGTTTTACTCTCTTTGACATGTACCACGAAAGTCAACAAATTTTGAATACATTACCACAAAGATAAAAGTTGAGACTTGTCTCATTTTAGTGCGATTTGGATCGGCGATCACATTGAAAATCTCAATATCTTCTTGCCGTTGGCTTTCCAGCCACTTAGTAGTTTGCAAGTAAATGCGATTTAGAAAATTAGAAATTCATTTGTACGGGTCTTGAAAACATCTGTTTCTGCATTCCTACTTCTTTTCATAGTGTCACACGCTTTCACACATGAATAAACCGTGTCGTTCAAAACACACGTTGTAACGAAACCTCTGGCTTAGTTTGGACACAATAGGTTTTGGGACTATCTAATCGAAATATGCGCATAGACAAAGCAAACCCCGACGAAGAAAACAAATTAAATGTGGCACAAACGTGTGATTCTATTTGAGATAACTAAAAATAAAAGACTTTCATTTCAACAGTGCAATCACAGACAGCATCGATGAGCCCATTGCGAATAGGAGTAGGTTAGACAGCACACAAGATACTCCAAGGAACCCGAAACGTTCAAAAAGAAACCGGGTACAGGAAACAAGTCAATGCGCTATTCAGAGGGCGCTGACACGAGGATTAATAAATGATTATAACACGATTACCGATTTCGGATCCTTAGGGTAGATCGATGAAGTGTATGACCATAGGAAGATCACGCGCTGCTGATGTTAGGTAAGATAGGGTAGCATATGATGGATATTTAATGGGCCAACATCATCAATTATAAATACGCAAATGGTTTGGGTCAATTGCAAATAGAGTGAGTGGGTCAAAAACGGCATGCACTTAATCAAATTCAAAGTTTTATTACGGGAATTACCTTAAAGCTCAGACGTCTCTTGTCCTCATAGGATAGTTAGACAATCAGATCGCCTCACGGCAGAATAGTGAAAAAATAACACACAGAGCTCTGGGTAGGAGATAACAGATAATGTAGTTTTCAACTAATTTGCGTTATTTGTTTAATAATATGACACTTGCCAGAGCTTCATCAATTCCTCACCTGCAAGTTTCAACAGTTGGCGCGCAAACGACGTGAGATAGAAGGGTGTTTCAAGTATTGCACACTAACAGAGGGATACCAGCATTACAGTCAGCACTTTGGCTCAGTAACTTGAAACGATGCCCCCCTGAGGTGTATGTGGGGCGACAACGTGATCAGCGACCGACATGATGGTTTTAGTTCTGCACTATGTGATACGCCAAAATCAAATTAGACCGTAATGCTTATAATATAGCTCCACTGGTCGTTATCTCTTCCCGCAAGTGAGGCATGACCATCTTCAAGGTAATTCTTTGTTCAAGCTCAAACGTCTAATAATCAGTTTACAACCGTGTCCTCCAGGCTTAGATGGCTTACAGTGCGTACGGTTGAATGCACACTGATAGAAAACGTGGGGACCTAAACCGAAAAGTTACTTGCCTAAGCAAGCCCATATTTTTCGCAGCAGGATACGAAGCCCCGACGCAGCTTCTCCGGCAATCGTAGTTAAGTATTTCTCACTTGAGGTATGTGACAGTTGTTGATTTCCGAGGACATCCGAGAATCTACTCCTGTGGCGTACGGATAGTACTTTACATTTAGAAAGATTGAATTCTGTGTTGTTCTCCGTAGATCATTGATAAGCTGATTTAAGTGTTTCTTGAATTGGTAGCGAGCCCTTGGGTTCTGTTACCGTAATCCATATTTTGGCGTCGTCTGCAAACAGCAGGTTTTGGCCTTATAGCATTCGGTAGATCATTCGTGATTGCGAGACGAAGTCACGAATGAAGTATAGACCCTTACGGAACACCGCGGGTAACGTTGATATAAGCAGAAGGAATCAGAAAAACAAACTTTCATGGTCCAGTATCTGAAAAATACTGTAATTCAATCAAGGAGCAAACCTCGAATGTTGTAATTATAAAGGTTGTGCAACAAAATGTGTTAGCTTATACGATTTATTGCTTTTAATAATTTTGGATAAATCGCATTCGATGCATCTCTTTCATCGACTTATCTGGTTCATTCATCTCGAACAAGAAGCAAATTGATGACACAGGATTGTCTTTGCTCGAATCCATGTGAAGGTGGGGGAGGAATGTTGTATCTTTTTGTGTGGAATCAGAGAGTCTGCCACGATTGACTGCATGACTTTCTATAAGGCTGAAAAGAAGGGTTACATCTTTTCGCAAAGCCGTTAGTTGGTTGTGACATTTTCAGCAGTAAATTTCCTGTTGGTTAGCAAAGGATATGAATGCCAAAGCGAGGGAGCTGTTGATTTCTAACATTATGCTGCAGCAAATCCTTGGAATGGTGATCCAGCCATCACTGGACAAACCGAGTGTCTGTATGATAGCATGTAGAGAACGAAATGAATGGGGTCAATGACAAGTTCCAATGGGATCCTCAAGTACACATATTCAGCATATTACACTTATCGTCACTGAAATTCATAGGAAACAATATTTGATCAATTCGCTAGCAGATGATATCTTCAAATTCACTGTAACCTTATTGCAGAGATTGGTCTAAACCAGGAATTCCAATTGGTTGTTATAGTGTTCTCTTTCACCTTAAACATTTTCAATTAGGCTCGTATTCATGACCAAACACCAAAGTTAAAAATATGTGTGACTTATCGGTTGAAAAAAATAATTCAATTTCGCCCAGTAGTTTCTCACATTTTAGTTTCTGGTTAATGACACAGAACAGCAGCCTCATTCAGTCTGTTCTTCTGCTATTTATTTCTAAATCTGACTGAAAATATCTCAGATATCGTCCGACTCATTACCACACTTATCCGACTGGTGTCTCATATAGATGATCGCTACTGCAATACTCGGTGTTGACTCTGATCAGCACGATGGAACAGTGAGTTTATCTTCTTTTTCACCGAAATCGTATTTCATCGAAAGTTGCATGCCATGTCTAGAATTTTTATTTAATTTGTGAGCGTTCGCTTAAAAACTTCATTATTATGTTGGAATTTGCTATCTTGGGTATTTACTATTCCCTGTCTGAAAGGAATTCGTTAGGGTTTCGAATATACCTTAGAAAGAATTGAAATTTCACTTTTTACAGATCGTAGCTAGATAGTAGCTACAATAAAGGTTGTTGTTTCTAATGCACTGTTTTTTAGCCCTTTAAAGTATTTAAGTCGTTACCTTTTACTCAATGCATAAATCAGTCTAGATGTTGTCTACATTTCGACGTGACTTGAGTACGTTTCAATGACTTCACTTGAAACGTGATAGCTTGAATTTGTCCTCCGATAAATATCTCAAATTAATGTTGCAATAAACGAGTTACATCGACATATTTTGATGACGTTGATTCAACTTTAGCACTGTGGTAAGATGTCCTTTTAAATATCAAAGACACCACCGTCTAGGTGTTAACCATAATCCACTTCTATTTTCCATTCACAACATGTTTTAATACGCATAACAGAAACATTTGCCGTAAAACAACCATAAGATGAGGATAAAACGGCCTATTCCGCAAAGACTGATTTAACTCATTATCTAAGTTACTAAAATTTAAAATATGATCAAAAGCTCCAAATTGTTTAGAACTGCTTCCAATTCCTTATTTTTCCAAATTTATTTCCTATTGTACCTCTAAGATGAAATGGGGATGGGAACGTTTGATTCCTTCATAAATTTATTCTATCCACTTGTACATTTTGGAATTCTTGTTCTCAATAAATTTTAAATTGTATAAGGACTCTTCATGATTTTCATCTCGTACATATTACCGTTTGCTTTTGCAATTATTTCTACACCTCTGAGACCTGTTTCTGTTTGCATGGCTTTATTACGTGCTCCAGATTTCAACCGATTTTTCATGAATTTTACCCTGAAGTGATTTAAACAAAAACTCTTTTCCTTGGCAAATGTGTGCAACTTTTAGTGCAATTAAACATGGATCTTTCCAGAATTTTCGTTTCTAAGATCCCACTTTATATCAGAATGTTTCCTCGGGTGATGGATACAAGACTAGATTTAAAGGCGATAACCATATTTTATTCAGATTCCGGTCGTCACATATATGTTTTGATTCTGNGTTACCCGCTGCAAACAGATCGACCACAAAGACCATTGAACACCGCAAGCAGTTATCATAAACTGTGTTCGGCAGTCGCTTAAATGTTTCCTAAACTAACAACATTGTAAGTAATCAGGTTGCGAAAGGTTTAGTTTGAATTCGTATTTTACAGGAGAAACAAATCGAAACAATCCAAAACGTTTTGTTATAAATAATAGCGAATAGGAGCGCTTCGTACAACCCATTACAATTAACGAATCGGGCCTATTGTCCATAGTCTCTAGTACGTACACACACACAGCCAAGTACACGCTGCTTCGTGATCTTTGTGATAAATAAGTATTTACAAAATACCTTGACCCTGTTGTTTTCGACCGATGTTTGCTTGTTCACGTTAGGTTGTTTGGCACACTGAACTGTTATGTTCTAACTGGGAAACGTTACGCAACACAAACTATGAAACATCATCTTCCGTAAGAATTTTTAATGCACTTCTTAAAATGTGATGGAATTTAGTCTTGTCTCACGGAACAACTAACAAATTACATTATTAACCGTTTATGGTTATAAAAATTGAAGAAAACTATTGAATATATAAGTGACAACGTATAGTCCGAATGACGAAAGTTAAAACGCTTTTTCCCGTTCCAAGAAACGTTTGCCGTTATATTTTAAATTCCGAAACGAGATTGAGGATAAGTTTTGTTCTCGAGACCATCTCATCATACTCCATGTTATTTTTTTATCCATCTCTACTTTATTATATTGAATACATAATGATGCAAATTCCAGGAAGGAGAAAGCTGCCAATCAAAGGGCTGGCATACTCTCTACAGCAGGGAATGTCAGGTGGTGGTGGTGGGATTCGTACACGCATAAACTGGGGGTGATCATTTGGTGACTTTACCTCCGAGAGACCACGGCTCGTTGTATTTTAAACCAGAACATCGCAATAATACACCTCTTATAAGTTTAAAGCTTTAAACTGCAACCCCCAGAACGGTAATTGCTGTTTATGTAGCCATTTGATGCTTATCGTATGTATATAGCTCTATTTCTCAAATAATTACCAAAATATGCATCAACAAATGTAACATTAAAACTGATCAACTCACCGACAACCTGTTGATTTTTTCAAAACCTTGGAAGTCCTTGTGACGCATATTTTCTTGGTGCCTCTGGGCTTGTTGCACTCCAACAAAGTTGATTTTTTCACTTCCAAATTCACAAAAGATGACATCAATCAACGCAACGCCAGCAATTCAACAGGACATACTAGAGGTTTTGAAATGTAAGTGAAACTGTACACAGTGGTCAGAACGTAGCTGCATATCGGTGGCGAACTAGACAGTTTTTAAAAATTGAAAGCGAAGATTCAACAAACACGTCCACATCAAAAAATTTCCACATCTACAAATATATACATACGTGTATTTTCGCCCCCTTAGCATCAGTAATCATTCTTCCCATCCGAAAAGTGTATCTGGCTTCAGTTTGTTTTTATTCATCACTGAATGAAAACAGTTCCATACAAAATCGGTTTTCATTCACTGCACCTTTATCCCACCAGAATGATTTTTCAATTAACCAGAATAGAAAATCAATCTCACCTGTGTCTTTTGTTCTGGGCTCAAAACATTTGAGAGTCTCGTTATTGTAGGTCTAAGATAATAAGGAGAAACACTGACGATGCGTGAGTGAATCAATAATCTGTTTTCGTGTGGACTCGATTGCATTATATGTGCATTGTACTGATTTGACGAGGGAGAGAAAGAGGGCGTGTTTTTGTTGATTTGCCTGCCCCAGGACACAGGACGATTGAACGATAAAGCCAGATAAATATTCTCATCAATTCTCTCATTTATGTAATTAAAACATAAAATAAATCAACATAATTGGTGTTCATTAACAAAGCAGAAGACTACAGCAACAACTTTCAAATGTTTTTTCTCTTATAAAATATGCACCGTGATTTGGCCGGGTTTGTTGATTATGTTTCTCGTAAAACCAACCAATGTCCATTTCACACTTGGCAACTTGCTACTTCATCCTCATTAGACTTAGCGCGACACCTATCTTAGATTCAACGGTGGTTTCGATTACCAAATGAAAACTTTTTTGACTTATCCTAGAGAAGTTTAAGCAACTAGCATATCCACTTCCTGTGGCTGAGGTCAAGACCGGATTCTCTTGCTAGGTCTATACCAGGCTAAGGTGCGTGGGTTCATTTAAACAATTTATTTTGGTTGGGAACGCAGGAATTGGGTCCGTAGTCTCATTTCTATTAGTCCTATCATTCCATAAGTGCTAATTTGCGTTGTTGCACGAGGTTCAATCTGAGGGTAATGATCTCTAAATCTTTTCGCCAGCCTGATACACTGTTTACTCGATAGGGCGACGACTGCGCACACACAACCGGAGCTCAGGCAAGGCGGTTTATGTTTACTTGTTCTCTGTGGCAACCACCTCATCTCTCGAACTACATAAATCACCACACCAGTGACGGTCACGAAACAGGTAAGCGGTGTTTAGGTAATTTCTGGCAATGTTGACCTGCTAGGGAATATTATCCATAAATAGGCGGGTAGATAAACGTGAAAACCCGCCTTTTCCAGTCGTCGTTTGAGTAGTTTGCTCCCTAAATGGGATTTGGAAAGCAATCTCATGCACAAATCTTATCTTTCGACCGTTATTGTTTCTCGTTATGGCGCTCTTTTTATAATGTTCTTATTAAGGAACTGTTTGGAGTATCGGTTCTTTTGAAGACCGCTTGATGTTCTCAAGTTCATTCTCCATTGTTTTGTAGGAACAAATTCAGTCAGTTTTGGGGGAAGGGGTTAGATAACATGTCATTTGCCTCTTGTACTTGATGTGGAAGAAGCTGAGCAAAATGTTTGTTTGCAATGGTTCCAGTGTTTTTTGTACCAGATAAAACAATGTCTTTCCTCTACCGCATTTCGGAAAAATGATTATTTTTCTTTCCCCTATTGGCACAATGAGCTNTTTTTCTTTCCCCTATTGGCACAATGAGCTTGGTTGAAAGACACCAAAATTATGTTGTGTAGAAAGCCTTGATCCAAAAGGATGTAAATAGGGTCAACATAACGGCAGTGCAATAAAAATTTTTGTATGCTGCTCAGCAGTGGGTAATTTTCTAATTTGGATGCAACAAGTTCAATGGTGGCCACGTGGCTAGGTGGTTCATCTGCCTGTAGATCTCTGCTTATTATAATTTGAACTTCTAAACTGTATCTTACGAAGAATTCCTTCAGAATAGCCGACGGGATTCCAATATACTAAGTGGATTCGTCAAAACACTGACAAGTACTTTGCCGATTTCAGCAGTGGAACGCTCGTTAACAACTACTCTACATCCAATGAGCCCATTATGAATCATGTAGTATCCACGTCTCAGATAACTTGGCAAAACTTTCCTTACCACCAGATTCATAACTTTCACTGCTCATCGGGTCATTGAATGATGCGGAGAAATAGTACTGTTCCTGTTTTATGTGTTCTTGGTAGACCGTAGACCGCTAAACACAAGTGAAGCATCACACTGGAGGAGATATCTCAGAATCGCGATATTCCATTAGGCAGCTCATGGATTTCGGATTATTATTC
>UZAN01039697.1:99077-110669 GCA_900618425.1 Echinostoma caproni
TCAATGAACAGTTGACAATGCTGAACACCTACAATGTAAGCACAAAAGTGCATTAAATGACACGGCGCATAAAATGTGCATGACATAGGAAAGATACAGAAAGAGGCAAAATACTTGATGCAAACAGATAAAAGGGAAATGGAGTGATGCAGACGGTCTAAGGCCGAATAAATTGATGAGGACAAAAAGAATTTTAGGACAATGTGAATGCAAACAGCGGTTCTTATATGGATATTTCTGGAATGTGACGTAACCAGTAATCTATATCATTCAAACCTTTGTTGGAAGATGATCTAGACTGCAAAGTTGGACCACCGTCGAACAACCCAAACATAGTAAACAGGAGTTAAGAAGAACCATAAGCGGGCTGCTCTGCACACCTTCAGTCCTCGCAAAATAGTCGTATTCCATTGGTGTCCACTAACTATTCATAGTTGAACATCTCAAAACTGGAACTTACTTTTTTGTTTCATAAATTCTAGTTATTTTGTCAAAGCAAAACTGATTAGGAATTGGTATTGATATAATAAAGACAATAAAAAATAAACTTTTTCGCCAATTTATTTTCTCATTGTGTGCTCCTTGCGACTATTTAAATGTAAATGATCAGTTAGTTATTAGAGATATTTGAAACCGAAAGCTACGTTACTCGAACTAAAGAAAAAAGAACAACTCAAAACTTTGTTTCCCATTTTATTTTAAGTCTAGCTTCATTTCACGTCATACTTTTCCTCAACGAGATACGTTGTTTTAATGTGGTTGATCACTGAACCCCAAGAACAGAAGTTATACGGATACCCTTGACTTTCGGTAATCTAACATTTAACCGTAATTCGTCTGTCGTAGTCGTACATGCTAGGCCTTATCAGCAATGACCGATAAACACAGAAACCAACTACTGTTATGCTAAATTATCACAATCTTCTATTATAATAATTGTTCGTATAGTTCATACAATTTATCACCCTAGAATCAGATAGCAAATAAATCAAAACACATTTTTGGTGACCACTTTAACGGATGTGTTCTGTGAAAATCAATCGATTTTCATTAGTATAACGACTGCCCCGAGTGTTCCATTTGAGTCCGTCATACACTTTTGATTTTCGACATTGAACACCGAGTAACATTAGCTGAATAGGTCAAATTGGAAAGAAAGCCCATACTTCATTCTATTTACACCTTTTCATCCCTAAATTAAAGCGATCGGAAAATCAAAACAAAAAACATTATGTTAACAACTCCAGTGCAAGAACAAGAATGATATATATTGGTATAGACAAAGGAACTTCCACGCGGTAAACGAAATGTCTCCATTGAAACATTTCGGACAGAGACTACCGGATTACGTGATCCGTTGTTTCGCTCAGTACAAAGAGATTCTAATCGCCTAAAAGATGAACCTGTGTCAACTGTGCCCTTCGTTGAGATTGTTTCTTTTTCATTCCATGACGCGAGATGTTGGTTAGGTAAATTTTAAAACCGAGAGAAGACAAATACTGTGAGATGTTAACATTTATTTTAATCTCCTCAGTCTCTACAACGTGAAGCAGTCTGGTGTTTATACAAGCAAGTTTTGATAACTAAGGTGGTTCATCTGACAATAGTCAATATAGCCGGGGAGTGTGAGGTGGGAAATCAACTTCATGGAAGTCCGACTGATTGTATAGGAAAATTTTGTACACATGTGGAATGGCTTTTGTTTAACTACTCCATATCTTGAATTTATGCAATCCATAGTTGGCATTTGTTACTTGATTCTGTTACTTATTATATCTCTACTGTATTTACATACACAGAAGAATGTTTGAAATCCTGCCCACTAACCCGAATTTTGAGACACCAACGTTTACCAAGTGAAACTTTCTCAATCTAAACAAAATAAATATGACACAACAAAACACACCCGGTTTGATATATCACGAAGCATGATCCTAGCTGATAAAATAGCTTCTGACAGAAATAACTGAAACCTTCCAGATTGGTTATGCTGTAATCAAATGTGATTCATTGCAGGGAAAATACTGGATTGCATATCCTCACTGTTACTCAGATAAGAGTCCATGGTTATTCTGCTACAGCAAACACAACAATTTAACAATAGTGACGACTTCACAACGAATAGTGAAAACTTGTAAATTGCATGAATTGTCATATAGCCGACTCA
This sequence comes from Echinostoma caproni, assembly GCA_900618425.1. Lineage (NCBI taxonomy): Eukaryota > Metazoa > Platyhelminthes > Trematoda > Plagiorchiida > Echinostomatidae > Echinostoma > Echinostoma caproni. Next base: position 101,245 of record UZAN01039697.1, read on the forward strand.
ACCTTAGCAGTTCAGTTCAGTTCAGTTTTCATAACCAATAACCAAGCATTTTTGCGCCGCTGTTTTGGTTACTATCTCAAAGCTGACCATTTGGCTAAAGAAATGAAGAGAAGATTAGAATAATCAAATCATAATTGGGATGCAAAAAGAGAATAAAAATTCATTGTGTGGATGCACCTGTTTAGGACACTGTATGACCACTCGGTGTCTCTAAATACTGATAACAGTGATCCCACAGTCTCAAACCAACAAGTCTTAGGCAAATTATGTGAGAGCGTCTCCTGGTCAGGGTTTTCATATACTTATTTCAGTTCCTAATTTAGACACCCTTTACGTTTTTCACCCATAATCGGCACTATCAAACAATGCGTGTCGTTGAAATCTGTTTAGCGATATGCATAACACAACCATAACATGTCAGCTGTGCAGACCAACCATTTGCACCAGCGGGAGACAGCAAACACCTAAAACTCTGCGTCTAAACTGAAAATTGCTTGCCCGGTTTCCCTACCAAACTCATGAAATGCGACGTAGCCAGTGCTGTTTGAACATTGATAGTCTTCTGTTATCTTGTTTTCGTAATGACCAAGTTTCATATCGTACCACAGAGCGGAATTGATCGAACTGCTGTGGCACACACTCGACCCTTCCCAGACAGCCAGATGACTCAACGGCGCCACAGATGTCTCAGGTTGGGAAATGCCACTCGATGCTTCGCTTCAGCAATTAGAATAAAGGATAGTAATATTGAAATAGACCCCTCACACGAATCCTTCAAGAAAAGACGGTACAAGAGTCTATAGTTGTCGATTGAGTAGAAAACCGCTTTCAAATAGACGAAGAAAGAAATAATAGATCTACAAAAGGGTTCTCTGTTATCTGTTATCTGGTATATGATAATGTGGTCGAAACATCCTCGACCAGCCTGATTCTCAAGCATTCATCCTTCACGTGCGGCAGACTTTCGACGGTTACGTTTTTGAGACAATATCAATTAAACTCAACTCTCTGTTGTTTTCACAAGAAGACTTTCTTGTAGATTGACAGGTTAACCAATTTATTCCATTAAATTCAAAACTCTTCACTCTCCCACAGAGAACCCAGAATTTCCGTAAAACCCCAACACCACGTTTAAACCTAGTTCATTAAAATTCAATGGGGAAAGCCCATTTGGACCGGAGGCATTATACCTTTTGAGATAACATATTTCCTGGTAACTTCTGTTTCAGGTAAAGGACTGATATCAACTGTCAGTAGTATCCCAGTGCAGGTTGAGTTTGACAGGTCTAACTTCACTGGGCGCCATTTGAACTGAGTTTCATTCAAGACGTCGTTTATGAATATGATTCGGTGTGCCATTGGACCCCTTGGTTACCACAAACCTACTTTCCTTGAGCCCATACTCCTACTTAGATGGAAAAGAGTATGACTCCTGCCAATACCCGCATCTTTTTCTATCTCAATACATTTTGCCACCTACCAATTATCGCGGTAATTCTTTTAGGCTCATGACGAGCTGCCGCTTAAGGGGTTTGGGCGCTGTCATGTTTGGCATTAGGAGGAATCTAGCTGCGGACGTCTAGCAAGACAACCGATGCCGAGGAGATCTATTGTGTATGTTCGATCGGTCGTCAGAATCCATCGTAGTTTTATTCGACTTTTGAAAGCTTCCTTGATCACTCTCTATTGTTCATCGAGTCCTTCGGCGATCGATTGCACTAAGAGGTGACCACGGATCTCCGCTTTGAAGGGTAAGTCGTAAATATCGCCGACATTGTATTGGTGAAATCCTGCGTCTATATTGCGGTCGTGAGAGAATTCTGCTCGTATCACAGTTTGTTCCGTATACACTGGTGCTAACCAGTGAGAGTAGCAGTCTCCAGTGGCTACCCGATAGCGGTGACTGACGGCGATGTCTTCAGTTTTAGACTATCCCTGTGGAGAGGTTAGGGGCTTTCATCACCCGCTTAGGTTAGATACAGGCCACCAAAACGGTTTACCCCTTCCATTAAAACGGTATTTTATGTCTGGTCAAAGTATACGGGCCACGTTTACTTATCGGATACAAACCAATCTGCGGCTTCCACATGTATCTACTGCTACCCTTCTCTACGTCAAGCACCGAGGACTTTACTAGTGTGCTCGTAATAAGACTTGAATCATTTTGACAGATATTCCAAAAGTTCTTGGATTTAGTTGCGCAATGAACTTAAAAATGAATGATAATGATTTTTTGGACTATGTATTTTCACAACACTCATTTTTGCTTTCGTTTCGAGAGCCCCTTAGCATATACTGATCAATTTACCATGTAAAGAACCCCAAAGATGTCGTTTAAATCACACGAGAATAAATGACATAAACCATCGTTTCAGAACATCTCAACTGACGATGAAGGCCACAGTATTTAGGTACAAATGATTGATAACACCAAATTCAATTTATTCTGAGATCTAGATGATTTTTTCTACTGCAGAAAACCCTCTAGTTACTTCTGCTGCTATCACCGTATGTCCTGCTCGAAGATAATCTTTTTCATCATTCTTCCAGATTTTGCTTCCGAACTTGAAAAATTGGGGAGAATCGAGAGGATGCAATAATAGAAAAGAGATCTTAAAGTAGTCCGCGTAAATACCGTTAAATTTATCGCCAAAATCAATCATCTGAACAACCTTTTATCCAGAAAAGCTATTTGGAGACAGAAACTGTCGATACGTGTAGAAAGCCATAAAGAGGTTCAGTGATCTAAACTCCAGATAATACCACACAAACATGACAGCTACTGATTTAATCATTTCCTGCTGCTTTATTATTAAAAAACACCACTTCTTGTGCCAATGCTTGCATCGAACTTCCTATCGTTTCCTGAAAATTTACTGTTCAGTCGAAAAATATCGCCGAACTCAATCGTCTCTTAGCTGACAATTAAGTCGGACGTGATAGACTATATCTAGATTTGCCAAAGGTTTGTGTTAGCCAAATGATCTAACCGTTCATAGTCCTCTTTAATCGGTACGTTAGGGAAAGAAATTTCACTGACAGCTAGAAACCCGTTCGCATTACCACAAAATGACTGTAGCAGATTTTGTCCTACTGCTCGTACTTAAGTTCCATCTCACGCACTCTACTCTGGTTTTTATCGCATTTCCACGTGCATGACGAAAATCAGTTTGTTTAAGGACTAAATCTGCGCAAACTGGATGTACTATTTTATCCTGCCTGTTCGACTGCTTCCAGCCTAGCCCACACTGGGATTATCTTGGCTGATTTGTTTGCTAGAGATATGTACTGAATAGCGTAGAATATACTTGCTCTCATCCACGTGTAATATTGCTCTACTAACGTTATTTGACTGTAACAGATAACAATTTACTTCATACAGAGGAATGACTGCTGGAACCCTCGTGTTCAATTGTGGGGTTCGTTAAAGTGCCATCCCCCCTCCACGCACACATCTTTACGCATTTGTAATCTGTCCGACATTAGAGGAAACTTTACGATCTGCCATACGGCATATTTTGATGAGACGCAACCGTTATAGTGATGCGCAGTTGTCACACGCTGGTTCCCCTGCTCCGTTCTGTTGTCCATGTTGATCTCATGGTCTCTAATCAGTTCGTTCAGTTAACCAGTTGAAGAAAAATCTGAAGGAGGTACGCAGACTGTTTCATTGTATCCATAACCAGACATTTTAACCGGCTTCATTTGAATTTATTGTACTTATTATTCCTTCTTTTATTCTATCACATTTTGTGTATTGCTCTCCTGTAATTTTTGTTCGTCTGCGATGCAAATATACTGCACTTTATACAACACTGATGCCATAAGGGAATTTCTCTTAACGGTATGTTTGTGTATTGAAATAAGTTGATTTGATGTTTTACCGCCAATAAATGTTTCCGTTCTCAAATATTGGTGACTGGTTTACAACATGTATCAATTGTTTTTACAGAAACACTACAAATTCTTGTACACGTCAACTACTGCCTATGGCTGATCCATTAGTAATTGTCTTTTAAGGTTGCACTTAATACCAGATTACATGAGCTCCGTTCTCAGACATCCAAGAAGCCGAAATACGCCGTTGCATAGATTTGCTGTTTTACTGTCTTCTTTTGTTTTAACAATACAATGTTGGCTACTATGGTAACATAGGTAAACATTCAACAGTCAGTCTCATCCCTGCCTATCACACCGGGGAAAATAAAGGTATTTTCGACTTGATTTCGTTCTAAGATGTTTTGCAATACACAGACTGCTTTTTAGCTTTTTTGGTGCCCTCGTCACCTTAGAGTATGTCTCTCTTTTCGTAAGAAGCAAGATATTCCTGGTTTACTGAACTAAACGGATCTCCGTTATTATACCAACTAGTGAAATGAAAAAGATAGCATGTTTTACATGGTTTTCAAAGTAAAGTTTCGGAAATGGGGTCGAACATTTTCTTCGTCATCAATAAAACTACGACGGCTGGTGTTAAACCTAAAGGGTTGCGTGTAGCTACACTATCATACGTGGATATCTTAATAATTTCCCTTGTAGTTACAATGTACACTTAAAATTTGAGTGCTATACTGAGTACGGTAAGATAAACTTAAGCATCAAACTTTCTCTTTATCAATCGAGAAGTGTTAGGGAGACTTAGTTGTTATCTAATACGATACTAAGTAAATATGGTCCAGATTTTACATCTGCCGGAGGTTTAACTTGAGGTTACTCACACAAGACAGTATTTTGGCACTACTTACTCAACAGTTCTTAATTTGTCCGTCCTTTGATGGACCACATTACACTGAGATTCATTCGCATTTTTTATTCGCTTCATTCAGTAAATCTTTATACGATATTTTTCACTTTTTTATTCATGTCACGCCTTTCTCTAATTGTGGTTTTGCTTTACCCCAATCCGCCGTTCATTTGTTCTTACTCGTCCGCTTTCTTTGACATCAAATCCATCCACTATTATGTCCGCCCCACGTTCAGATTTCAACTTTGCACTGTTACCTGTTGGTATCTATTCATTTATGATGACTTCAACCCAAACCCATTCAGTCTCCACCGGTCCTTCGCTTTTCTACAATCTGTTCTCGTGCTTTCACCACATTATCTTTGAGGCAGTTGAGACGAAACAAAATTTACTGCATCTTTTAAGTGCTCATCTAGTCATTTTGTATGGTCGCACCCACGAAATTTGGGTACGTTTGCTGTGTGAACCGGCAGCCCTTTTTGAGCGTACCACGCCCGTATCTGTGCAGCATGAGCCATAAGCGAAGTGTTAGAAATTTGCATCGTGTTGCAGCTGTGCGTTGGTGAACAAAACATGTGATTCGTTCATCTAACGTATTTCATCTCGTTTTGTTCATCGATTTGTGCTTTTGATGTACTCTTCCATTCCATGTACACAACAAAGCGAATGTTGAAGATACAGCAGGTTGCCCGTTTAAAGCCGTCTTCTGCAATCGAAGATCTGAGATCACTTGGAACTCTCCTTCAACATGTAAACCTGATAGAACAAACCACGTCTTGTTAGTCTGAACTGCTTTCCCTGTCGTAAAATTGTATGGTATGCTGGGCGGTAGTGGCCGAGTGGTATGCTCTCCAAATTATTGCTCCGGATGACGTGTGTACGAAAGCCACCACCATCGCCTGACTTTCACACTGTGTGCTGTGTGGCCGCTTCCCTCTTTCTGAAAAGCGTACCATTATGTATTCAATAAAAGGAAGTGAAATTAGAAAAGAGAAGAGGTGGTATTACTTTTACTCTGTTGAGAGAATATCTTCTTATATTTTTCGCCCTTGATTTGGTTTCCAGCCGCCTTCAGGTTGAATGGAATCCGTTTTATTGTCAACAAAAATCGGAAAATAAACAGTAAACTAATTGTCGCAGTTGAAACGTGAGCAAGATAGGCAATCATAAGGTGTAGCATTTTGTTTCCGTTTTCTTTTGTGACGAAAAATTCCTAAGGACAAATCGGAAAACAGAAAATGAAAGATCTCGTGTGTCGAACAATACGTTTCTTTCATTGTATCCTTTTTTCGATGTACATTTCAACTGTACACTATACTCGGAACGAGGCGAACAAATAAACCACGCGCTTGCTTCTGTCGATATCCCAGCTCTTTTTCGGTCGAATGCTCACGCCCTGGAGCGTGAAATAACGTGTAGTATTTCACGATTAAAAACGCTTGCGGCAAGTACAGGCGAAATAAATCGAGAAGAAAACTGTGAGAAGTCGAAATTTCGCAGAGAAGTACTTAACCTAATTCTCGCTAATCGAATTCAGTGAACGATCCAATAGAACACACAATTGGATTGTGAACACCATGAAGAATGTAAAGTTGTTTTGCTGTTTTCGGTGTATGAAAAACATAAACACAGTATGTCAGAACGGTAGTGGTCGAGGTTTTAAGGTCATGAACTGACAGTTTCTGAGTTTGAATCCCATCATCAGCACTGTCCCTTAGGACCACCCCTAAGTATGTCATGTTCAGTTGGCAGTAGACTTCTTGCTGTAAACGAAGCAAACACTGGTTTACTCAGTAGATAAAATGCAAGTACGACGTTGCAATTATTTATCAATTTCGCGCTGAGAATATTATTGTTTTTGCTTGGACAAGCGAGGAATTCACCAAGACTTGTTCAGCTTTCAAAACCTGGCAACCTGTCAATTCAAGAATTTTAAAGAATTCTGATCAACAAATACATTTATAAAAAACACCTCTGGATCATTGATTTTAGAGGAAAGAATACATTTTCTACTCATGAAATGCAGCAAAAATCGTAAAATTAAGGATATTTACAAGAAATAATAATTATTTGGTTTAGCCACATGTTTAAAACCTACAGATCACAAGAAAACATTTGTCAACTCGGTATTCATTGTTGCTTTATATACAGAAGTGTAATTTATCCTTCAATTTAAAGTGTACCCAACATTTATTAAATCATAGATATAAAAATCTAGGAATTATTTTTCTAATTTTCGTCTGTTTCAGGCTGTTGGTATAATGAGTCCGGTTAGTATACTTGGTTTGTTGATCATGGTTTACTCGCATGTAGGGATAAATTGTATTATCAATCCTGCGCATCAGGATGTTTGGAGGTTTGTCAACCAGTGGCAGCCCCAGTACTATTTAATGTTTTTCTTCAACGACTTGCCTTTATCTTATGCATAGATATGCAGATAACTCAGTCGTCTATGGTCGTTCATTGAATAAATTATTGCTCAGACATGAACGTTCAACTACATTTCTGAGTGGTTTCCTATACCTGTCGATGAGACGCGCTGATCCTAGTTAATAACATTCAACCCCATCTGGGCTGATGATCGATCGGGTTTATTCCAGGCCCTGCTGATTCCACCTCTACTCAGTGAAAAAGCAAGTTGAAAAGTAGTTTACAAATAAGTTGGTGACCAATCAAAGGAAAATATTTCGTCTGTTATATTATCTTCTTCAGTGTTCTGATGTTCCTAATGCTGTATTTATTGTACGGTTTTTGACATCGGTCATTATAGTGCTCTAAAATATGTATTTTTGGTTATCTATGGCAGATATGAATGGCTCTTTCTTGCAGGAATATCAAGAAGGCTACGTTAATAAATTTAGTTCTTAAATAAATCCATTCCTTTGGCAAATGTATGTTTAAATACCTAATATTGGGTTTTAAGTGTAAAAGATTTTTACCTTCCACTTATGCGGAAGTACTGTTTAGATAACGGAACCAGCAACTGCATCCATGAAACGCTGCACATAACCCAGAAAGGTTAAGTGTGCTACTGCACCGGGTGCAAACTGGGCTGTTCCCTGAAGTATACTTAATACCGTGATAAACACATTTAATCCAGTGCTCTAATGGTTTCAATCTGTTCATCCTTTGCATCTGGCATTGTCAACCAAGACTACCTCCTATACGACACGGGGGGGGGCAAATGGAATTCATAAGGGCGTAGCACACCATAAAATGAGCTCTAGGCAGAAAAATTAAGCAGACACTGGATTGCCTGACCAACATCACAGTTTCCGCGGTTCACTCGACCCAGTGGCAATTGAATGAAGTCAAAATTGTGGGTAATTGGTTCATGTTACAACCAGCAAACAATTTATAGAACGAAAGGTAGGCGAGAGTATCTGCTTTTTATTACAATTCTATCAATATTTCAGCTGGTTTGAATGAAATGTGGGTTTTATCTTATTGTGTATCTTGCACATTTTTTCGATCATGGTCTTAGATAGAACGGTTCAAACTGTATAGACATAGGGAGTTCAAATATTGTACCGTATAATATGTGAAACAGCATTTGGTTGAACTCGCGGGCTGTATTACCCAGCTGCACACACACAGGGATAACGAGAGATAAATTACATTCACAAAGTCGTATCGGGTTGGTTTGACGGAAATCGTCTGATTACTGGCGTACACTTAGTGTGCTCGATACATAGTTCAGTCAGTTTGTGCTTAATGGGGATTTCAGGCGCTTGAAGACTCTCAACTGTCATTTGTGAGTTCAACAGATATCTGTATCAATCACACTTGTGTGAATGCTGTAATGCATAGAATTGGTTAAATTCATCAAAACATACCAACTATAGGGTTATTTTATAATCGATTTCAACCGTTGCTTGTGCTCTAGTCCAAAGGAAGGTAACTCAGTATACCCTTTCATCGATAAATTGAAAATAATCAATTGACCACGAGGTTTTCATCGTCTGATACTGATCAGCTAGAACTCTGCGTTTCACGGAGTCGTTTCGACTGCATTTGGTAATTACTACAAACACATGGAAAACACAATAATTCATTAAACAAATCTGCTATAGTTTTATTCTAACTTCAACAGTTAATTGAGAAAATTTACGGATTTCTATCGTCAGTAGGATTTGTGGGTTGCGAAGCAGCTAAGTGACACGCTGTTGATCTCCACTCCATGAGCGGCATACATGGCATTCACCTGATAGTCATCAGAACGAAAAACAGAATGATGCGTAGTCTATTTTCACGCCGACTGCATCCAATAAATATCAAGTACGGTATGTGCAATTTTCGCCACAGTCATCTATTGCTTTTGCAGTTCATCTGGTAAACGTCTATCGGATGGTTTTCTTCAACTTAGGACTACCATTATTATTTTGTTGACTATCTGATATTTTCTTCCATAATTTCAGGCACAGTAAATGTATGGAAATACCGTACATACAACGTTTTCTAATTGGTCTGGTTGAAGATGGCTCTAACTACAATTTAAAATGCACCTTGGGGTTTCATATTAAAAATTTTTTCTGGTCTTTTGTTGTTTGATAACAACAAGGCATTTTGCGTAATTTAGGACCGTTATGAAACTCCTTGTTTCTGGTCAAAACAGCTTATTAACTTTTCAATTCACGCTTCATTTATTCTATACACGACGAAGTCCACCTTATAATTGTAC
>UZAN01039697.1:111199-122715 GCA_900618425.1 Echinostoma caproni
CCCCCACTCCCCCCGCCTCCAATGAGCCTGCTGCTCTCCTTTGAAATGCTGACATTTGTGCTATCGTAGTGTTATAGTACACATTGAGAATAGATGTAAGTAAAATCTGATGAAATACACCTATTGTTCGCTGTAAAAACAATTGAATCGTATATATATATTTATTCTTTAGTCACAGGTTCCGGTAAACTTATGGCATAACAGAGTGTCGCAGTGTCTATTCCGATACAATACCCCCAAAACCCTGATAACAAGAGTGGAACACTGCAAATCTAGAGGTCACTGTGGCCTAACTATATGATACAGTTAACCCTGAGCCAGAAAAACAGATGGGATCAGAGTGATTCATGCGGGCAACTAGTTCCATACCCTAATCCTATAACGAAACTCCACGTTTTTCTGCCCCGTGCAATAAAACACACACTTAAGATACATGGAAATAGCTGAGAACTATTGAGGTAACATGCGAAGTTCGTTTTGCACAGAGCAAAGAATGCGTGTAAAGCTACCTGATTCACACTTGTTACGTCTCCTTAGCTTTGTGAATCCATCTACCCAACTAAGGACCAAACCCGAGCTCTCACACGTAGAACTCACGCATACTATCCGCTTGAGCACGGGTCAGCTCGTTAAAGTGTTTTCATTTTGCTAATGCACGGTAGAGTACAACCAATTGTAAAAAATGTGTTGTTTTGTGTAACTTTTGCAACCATTGAAGGTTGCATTTTAATAAAAATAGAATCACACGGGCCAACCGTCACTTGGAACATATTTAGCGGGGAAAACGATGTTTACAGACATCCCAAAGACATTTCATAGGCCAAACTTGAGACAAAGTTCACTTGTCTCCCTCTCTTTGTTAATGACAAAACACGAAACACAGGGCACAGACACAGTTCGGTAAACGTTTATACGAGATGGTGTTTCCTGGAATTCAAGGAATGTAGAAAGATGTGAGCAACAGCGTGTAAGTTCCGCGTGCAACTGATAGTTGAGATCTGTGACAATTCTTTTTACAAAGCAGACTCAAGAACTTGCATAATAATCAGTTTGCAACAGAATTATTTTACGGCAATCGAAAAATGTTGTCAATAATCTTCATGGCATAGGACCTTTAAATCTTGCTTAAGTAAGCTAGAAAAAACTGAAGAACAATCAAGTAAGATGGGAATGACACACTAGTGTATAAAATTAAAAATACCCGATCGAGAAGTGTGAAACCGTTAAAGCTTCCAAAGTCGAAATGACAGATGCCGCAGTTTACCAACACATTCAAGAATGCGGTTTGCCCTAAGAAGACTTTTAGCTATAATTACGTGAAGATACTTGAAAGAGTTCACCGTTGATAATCAAGATGGCATAAGTTGAGAATAAAGAGCCTGAAAAACTAGATACCAACTCAACACATTTGCTGGGATTTACACTTGATCCCCATTTGGGAATACTTGGAGTTGAGAAAGATTATCAGCGAAGGACTTGAGGTCGGAAGAAGAATAAATGGGTAGGCAAAGCAAAAGAATATCTGCGTCTTTCAAAACGCCTGTAGAAGAAACACGCTAAATATTGAAAACATTTCTGAAAAATGTGAATGAGGACGACATCGCTTCCTGGTGCACTCTAGAAGTGTTAGCTAAGGGTTTGGATGGAGTCTTTCAAAATCTAGTTTTTTTGTTTGTATAATAGTTGAATATCTAAGCTGGCTATTACTTGTTTTGGAAGATACTACTCACTTGTGAGCAGTTCACAAACAGATGCCATCTGTGGCTTCTTTCAACTGCCAAAAGTGAACAAGACTTGTTGGGGTTAGTTGCTGTTGTTCGGTATGGTGAATACAAGAATGCGCATCTAGTAGTGGACCGCTCAATCTACTATCCGGTGATCGTATGGGAATTCTGCAGACAAGTTCAGAATGATATATTTTGTTGTATGAATGATTATTCACTGATATTCTGACCGTTATTTGTAACAACCAACTTTTCTCGACCGAGCACCGCCTTCTGGAATAATAACACTTGTAGAATCCCAAACATTTTCAGTGTTTCGTAACAGCAAGGGAATGCGGAATGGAGTAGCCTGCTAACGTTTAATCAATAAAACATCGAAATTCATTTAGCAGAGTCATTCAAAGGCTTAGTTGTTCATTGAATATAGGAGTAGACTGCATCCAAAGTGGATCTTTTATGTTTGTTTGTTTGCAAACTGTAATGGATCGAAGAAAAAATGTCCACAGACTACTGTAGGCGTCGACTTAGGGGTTATGGAATGAAAACATTCGAAGAGGATGGAAGATTCGAATGCTTTGGGGATTTTGCATCGCACATCACTCATCTTAGCATCGGCCTCCGGGTTATACCTAGATTAGAAACGTCTTGTGATACTCGGAACAGTAATCGTAATCGAATAGCGAGAACTCAGATGTGAGCTGAAAACCCCCATTAATAGAGGAAAATCATTTAGAATCGAGCCGAAGTGTTCATAAAAGTAATTCTGTTAGGAAGAGCATGCCAATAAATATTGAAATTGGCAATCAAACTTTGGTATATTTTTCGTTGTCCAATCATCATCTACATAGAGAGTTTGTTAGCCATTCAGCCAATCCGTTGGCTTGAACTTGAACCCATAAGATTGATCGGAATGGTTGCCCGCAAGCAGTATTGGGGTGCATGCATATTGTCATCTGATCTTGTTGCACGATATCCACACATTCTGAACCTGGTTATTAGTCAAATGAAAGTATTGGAGGATTTGAAACCATTCTACGGTGAATTCTGTTGAGTACAGAGAAAATAAAGCTTGATGCGACAACTGAAATCTATCGACATGGTTTTGAGAATAACCGGCTAGGGCCGAGATGAGATAACGAATAACCAATAAGATGCAATTAGAGATCTGAATCAATTTCAACTAGGATTCCTGTACGTTTTAATTTTTTGGGGTCTCTGAGTAACTCGATTGGTCAGTGCTTTGAAAACAACTGTAAATATATGCAACGCTTTCGAAAGAAAGCAGTATTTTCTCTTTGTTATTTTAACCCATGTTGGGAAATCTAGTTTAATGTCTTATATTACTCAATAAATAATTGTTAAGGTCACCTTGTTGGTTCTCAGCATTAGTTGCGATTGTTTGTGTTGCATTGTGCCGAATTTCTGGTATCTATCTAATCTTAAAAACATTTTAATTGTGACAACGATATTGCAGAAGATGTAAAAGAAACTTTAGGTGTCTTCACCGGAATCAAGGTCTTTACCACCAAGATCCGATGAAAATTCACCTCAGAGCGTCACACTTGTCCGTTACAATTTGTGCAAACTGAGGACACACACACAAAGCGTTAGAGGTTAGAGGACAACAAACAGGTCAAATGGCTGGATGAGTGTGACATTCGAAAAGCCGATCATTAGAGAATAAGCTGCTTTGGAAAGAACATTATGTGGGAAACCCCAAACGTTGGTGTGAGTTTCAGAGTTGTGACCCACCAGAAACACGTAATAGATTCAGCCCATATATATAAGGAGAAGATATTTATGATTCACATTTCGCCACTGGGAACAATTTGCTTCCTATTTCGGTACCAATCATGAGTGACTCAGTGACAGAGAGAGAGAGCGTGCGTGTGTGTGTGTTTGCGACCTGATTCAATAATCATCGCAGCCAAAGTAATATCATATGCTTTTAATCTTTTACGATGATTTAAAACCGCGTAATCTTCATTGATGCTGTTGAATCAAAGCGTAGTTTAAATGAACACCTGTACTCTTTTTATTTCACGGTTTTTATATGGGCGTGTTCGCCAAAAATTTGGTTTCATTGCATCATTTTCCTGATCATTCGGAAGTTCTTTCGAGATGAGAAACCTATAAAACGTGCAACTTGAGCCAGAGAGGAGAACAACCAAGAAAACCTCTCAAAGTAAACATGGAGACGTTGGCATGTTCTGTGAGACAAATACGGATAAAATACTAGCGTGTTCTGTCAGAACTGCAGTAAACCACTATTTTTCTACACTATTGCTGTTATCAAAGGTAGATGGATCTTTAATCACGCCAACGACCAACAAATGCCCAAATGCTCTGTCCGAGTTTGTTAGTAATCGAGCGAGAAAAAAAATGTAATTATCGTTCACCCAACCACACAGGTACGTCAGTGTCATTGATCCATTAGAGAACCAGCACCGTTCTCCGCAGCAACATTAACCGGCTGAGTGAATCGCAATTTTCGTTCACCGGTTTTCACAGCTACGTTAGTAGGACAAAGTTGAACAGAATTTCGCTAACATCAACGAGAGTAATCTTACAGCCACAAAACTGGCCTCGACCACTAGAGCAAAAGTAACCATGGGAGTTGTGTTTAAAACGAATTTATCTAAAGCCAAAAATGAGATCGGATACGTTTCTGAATAACCATTTTCTTCATCATCAAATTCTAAACAAGCAATTTCTTCCCAATGACTCACATCAATCTGTAAAATATTGCATCAGATGACATTTGCCATCCGGTGTATGCATTACTGGCTGAGTCAATGAGGGTTGGAGCCCAAATTTTATGAAATCGCTGATCAATACATATGTGGATGTATAGAAATTCAAGTTTATGGAAAATACGGTTGTCCAATAATGTCCATTTCTTCTCTTATGTTAGACGGTTCAGCTTCAAACAAGACAACACAGTGCAGTAAGCATCAACGGAACGAAGATAAGAAAAATCAAATCACACCCTCGTATGGTGGCATTAACACTGAGGAACAGTTTGAAGGTGGCCATCTTCATTTGAAATTCAGGATTTACACGGCTTTGTTATGACAAGCGGTGATATCTATGAATGCAAAATATAGTATCCTCGGAAAATCATCTTGCGGTTGATATCGGATAGCCTACTTTGGAACAACGCAATAGTCCTTCATGCACTTCTTTAGGATTAATACTACAGAGTAGGTTTTTGTCATCTTTACCATCAGGACATCACAAAATCTCCTTGAAATACCAAGAGATTTTCTACAGAACCCTGAGTTGCAACTGGCAGAGTCAGTGTGTTGTGTAGCACATTGTGCTTCTGTTTGATAGATAGGGGCTTACACATTGTGTCGACAAGTGACACCGACTTCGAATTCTGTGTGTGTGCCTTTCTCACCCAAAGTGAAATGTCACTAGCTAAATGGGACATTGCACGTCGTTTGGTCAGTGGACAACTCGCGTACGTCGACCAACGAACATGTGACAGGGTCTGCGGAAGGACGAGTGAAATTACATAAACTTTTGATTCAGGTTTGCTAAAATGTGGGGAAATATTGGGAAATTCGAATTCTCATAGGCGTTGACATAGCAAAGGATGAAGTGTTCATAAATTTAAGAAACTATTCATGTGGGTGATTTTATGGTGCATCAGTTTGTCAATTTGAATCATTTAGTGACAAGATAGCTTATCATTAGATGTGCTTGAATGATTAGTAATTCTGTACATAAATACCTGTCGATAAGGCACATTTTTATCGATGGATTGTCCAGTATGAAGGGAGTAAGCATTTCAAAACAAACATGTAATTTAACTTACCATCCAGAAGTGGATAGCACCCACGTTGGTTCATATGTGCATGCCAGACACCAACAGAATTCATCAAAATATAACTTCGATGGGCTAGGTAAATTTGTAATCAACATAATACAATGCACATGACCCGTTCAGAAAAGCACTGGTATCGGAAATCGCGACAAGAAGGCTGTTTCACATAAAACCATTCTGAACAAAGGAACGGTTTAGGAGCCAGCTTTGGTGAACCCGATAAGCACCTTCAACCAATCGTCGTCTAAGGGTCAATCCATACTAGTAGGCAAATAGTAGCCACGTGCCCATGTCCTGTGACAGATTAATGTGTATGATATTCACTTTTACAATGTTTATGCGTGGATCGGTGAATCTGAAATGTGCATTGACTGTTTGTCTGTTCGTTGTCACCTAAATTTTCTTGTCACAAAAAAACAATCATCACTAATGCCTATCTCCTTCGTGTACTCGGACCGACATTTCTGCTTTCTTTGATTCCTATATTCCTCTTCTAGTTTCATTATTAGATGAAAATCTTTGCTTACTTGTTGATAACTTCAATCATGCAATCATTTCTCCCCTGCATCCGTTTGGTCTGTCTGACCTTTCTCATTCTCCTACCAGAGGTAGTTCTGTGCTGGACAGAGTGATCACAAACCATACCAAATTATTCTCTCAAACTAATAGCCTGTTTTCTGTCAGTGACCTTAATATTCTTCTTGTTATGCCAAAAGTATACCTTTGCATTACTTATTAAGCATACGTTCTACTGCGATAATATTTCATCCAAGGGACCTTTCACTCAACCGTATCTCTCTTCTCAACCGTTCTATTGTGTTTGTTCAGTTCTGATTCGGTTCTTGCCCTTCGCTTTTTATGTGTGTCAATCTGTTCACTGAAACGATTAAATCGATCTTTAACTGGTGTTTTGCAATAAAACCCCGTTTGTCTGTAACCGTAGAATTATCTCACCCTTTTTGAAATCACTGAGAAGGTACAAAGAAATGGCCTACAAATCTCGCCATGCATCAGCTGTAAAGCACTATTCTGATTTAATGAGGTCCGCGATTACGTACCTAAATGCAATCTTTGCCGCCCACATTCTGCGGACAAAGAATGCCAGGCTTTTATGGCAAGGTGTTCGTCTTCTCTGTGGGCAGAACAGAAAACATTCTAATACCTCTGTGGANACAGCCTTAACGCAGCTTTCATCCAACCGTCAAATGAGAGCTAGGCTCCCTCATTCCCATTAATCCAGTTCGGTGCCTTTTTCCAATGATTTATTCTTTATGGTTCTTCGACCCCGCAAATCATGTTCAATTGCAGGCCCTGATGGTCTTTCTTCGGCACTTCTGAAATTTAGAGCAGCTTCCCCGACCAAAATGATGACATCCGTTTTCAATGACTCCCTATCTTCCCGATCGACTCCTGACCCTTGGCGTCCAGTGACCATTATTCTGATCCCCAAATCCACGTCCTCAACTGTTCTTACGAAACGGTTTCGTTCTATCGCGCTGATCGCGACTATAACGCTAACTGCAAAAGCCATCCGGAGTCGGTTGCAGTCAGACACCACAATTCCTCACGACCCCCTTCAGTTTGCACATAAACCTAACAGATCTACATTGGATGCCGTGTCCACTCTAATGCATTTTGTCAGCAAGTCATTGCACAATTCCCCCAAATCTGTCTGTTGTGTTTTTCTTGACTATTCGTCCATGTTTGATTCTGTTTCCCGATCATCCCTTCTTTTCAAACTTGAATCCTTTGGCACTTTAAAAGAACTGCTCTCATGGCTCGCTGACTATTTCACAGTGTGTCCAATGCACCAAATTAGGGAGGAGGACATCAAAACCTCTTGTCAATAATTCTGGTGTTCGTCAAGGTGCTGTTCTATCTCCATATCTTTTTTCTGCCTTTATTAGTGATCTTTCGGTCCCACTCCCTGCGCACATCCAAAATTATGCGGATGACTTTGTTTTGTGTCAGACAATTTCATCTCCTTCGGAATTTCACTCTTTTACCGAAAACCTATCTCATTTTCAACAGTTTTCTGATCAATCTGGTTTCAGTCTTAACATATCTAAGTGCGCAGAGTGTATTTTCGGTCCTTCCCACTCCTCATTTCCAACGGACTCTACTACCCTAACCGGTAAACTTGTATCCAGAATGGCCTCAGTCAAGTATCGGGGTGTCACCATCGACAGCAATCTTCGTTGGTCTACACATATTTACAACTGTATGGGAAAACTGAGATGCCTGTCCTTTCAGTTACGCTAACTCAGGCAATTCCGAACCCCACAGTCAGTGCTGTCCTCTTTCTTACATCAATGCGTTTTACCCATTCTACTCTATTGCTCCCCTGAAGTCTTTCCCAGTCTTTTAAAACAGACCTTCAAAACAATTCTCCTTTATTCTGGTGATCATTAGTCGTGCATCAATATTTCCAGCCGATTCATTTATCACAGATCTCATTGATGGTCACATCAGCTCTTGTTTTAAATTTGCTCATAAGATTCTAGATGACCCTCTTTATCCACTACACCCTAATCTATCGTCTTGTCGATCCCATCCGTCCACATGCTCCTCATATCGACATCTACCCTCTCGCAATAACATTTATAAAAATTCCCCTGCACCCTAATAGACTCGACCACTTACCAGAAAGGAACAGGTCTCAAATGAACTACGTCAGACGTTTTGTATATTGAACAAATATCACCGACACTCGTCACTTTTCGTTTTTATTATTTTTCTTATTACTTCATTCTGCTTGACAAACAGTTTACATTTTTAACTGAAATGTGAGCATATATATGCTTGCACAGTTTATGAAAATACAAATAATTATGGGAAAATAAGTGGATTTTTGACGAATAATTCCATAGAAAAGATTTAGAGCATTAGTAAGCTTCATAAATAGAAGGATTTATTTAATTAACCCATTTTAGCTATCAGTTGGAGTTATTAAAAATAATTCTCACCCATTTATCATGACATGCCTCCTTTGGATTGATTTTTCGTTGAGGCGTGCCTTGCCCAGAGTTGCACTACTCATGAGTAGTTCAAGTTACCAAACCAAATTTAGGGTAAAGTCAAAATTACATGGATTCCTCTTTCATCTCAGTGAGTGTGACAGAAAGACATTTTTCGTTTTTTTCATCCTACATCTNNNTATTAGTGCAGATATATGGTAATCAATGACTAATCCCGTGGTTAACTGTGCGCACTATGTAAGACACATCGGAAATTCAATAAAATAATCACTGGAACGGGAGCAAAAGAGAGACTGAAAAGGTAGAGCAAATGAAAAGCTATGAATAAATCAAAGCTTGATAGGATAAGATTCCTGTCTTCCGTTTACTAAAACTCGATTCACTCTGAAAGTGCGCATTTTTTAAAGCAAACTCCATATGGTTGACGAATGAGAGCAAATGTCACAATAGTTGTTGATGGTACAAGAAATTAAAAGGCGACTGTAGGATGACTATACTTGACTGCCATGTAGGGGACGCTCTAGAAGAGCCAAGCTTTCTTCCGGATGAAGGAAGCGGTTAACTGATTGGTACCAAATCTTGTTATCTGGTGGCGGTAAAGTGCGGTGAATGTAACCACTCCATCCTTCCGACAGTCTTGCGTTCTAGCTCCATCATCAAGATCTAATTTCTTACATTTCCTTTGTGCCAAATTACACACGTATTTTTATGTGTGTGATCAAAATGACGCCAGACAAAAAATGAAGATTAATGCTTACGGAAACCGATATTACTGTTGACTTTCATTGTGACTGATAATTGAGTGTTTTGTACCATTTGATTCGAGGAAAATCGTGCACACATTCCTTTCTCACTAGATTCATGGATTTTGTACGTTGTTTACTGTAACACCCTCCTTTCTTATTTCACTTTGTTTACTCGAGCACCTTAAGAGCTATTTTACAACGGTTCTGGATAACCACTATTTAGCAAAGCATGATTCAATCGGTCTAGTTCAGTTCAGTTCAGTTCAGTTCAGTTCCCTTTGCACAGGACGATGTGTGGCGCGGGCCAATCGTGCGTCCAGATGGATGTGCTGTTGGCTGATCTTGTGGCTCCAAACGCTGCTAGTCAATAGGTTTTGTCTAAAAGGCAGAACTTGAGTTGCAGTATCACGTACTAAGCAATAACGCACAGGACTAATAGGTACTTACCTTTAACCTGTTTCAGGGAACATAGAAGCTTATATCATTTCTTTAACCGACAGTTTTCCAACGGCATTCCTCTCTTCTGGTCTCTTGTTTTTCTCTGAGCACCCTGATAGATCCATTCAAGCTGGACGTGATCATTAAATCACGGACTAGTAGCACCTTCACCCTACGCTGTTGACTAGCATGAGAACATGTTGAGCTTCCAACCAGTCCTGCATAATTGAGGACTATCAGAAAACGGTTACATAACCATGGCATGCTTATCAGCACCATCAAGGTTCAGATATCAAGTAACGACTTAGCCTATTAATCAGGTAGATTAATTATAAAAGCTAGACTACCGCTAATCGTTTCCTTCTTCTCTACTGGGCGCAATCATAGCCAAACTTACCTCCAACATTTCGGAAGTTTCAGAATGTTTCGTTTCTACAATCCCAATCCTTGGTTCTGTTTCTTTTTGGGACGAATATACAGAACGAACATGAGCAAATATTGGTGATAGACTCTGACAAACATCCGCATACGCCTAGTCACTAAAAGCCCAACAGACATCTAAGGCCTTTTAAAAGGCTATCACGTTCGAGCAAAATACCAGTTCCTCGGGTAGACTATTCCAGTAAGGCATTACGCGACTTGTAAAGAACTTGGTTCGAATTTCCAACCTTAAAAAGGTAGGTTGCAGCCTTAAACTAGGGACCCTAGTGCCACTCAAAGGCATGATTTGGAACATATAATCAAATTTAAATCTGGAGAGACCGTTTATGCTCTTTAAACGTCTATGAGATCCCCCATGATTCTTCTTTGTGCTAGCGAGAACAGATTAAGGTCTTTGAGCCTCTGCTTGTATCTCTCACCTCTCGGTTCCACCAGCATCCATGTAGCCAGGCGCTTTACTCCTTTCAGACATTCGATGTCCTTCCGAATGTAAAGTGCTCATGTCTGAACACAATATTCCAAGTGTGGTCTAATTATGGCCCTGTACAGAGGGATGAGAATCTCGGGTCTCCTAAAAGTAATCGTGGAGTGTAAACGTAAGACTTCCCTTCGGGCTATGTTGGCTGCCCTCTGACATTGTTGTGACGGTTTGAAGTCGTTTGGTATAATGACTCCCTGGTCCTTTACTTCTCTCTCTTGAGCTGGATTGCATTTTGAATGTCAAGTTCAAATTCTACTGTTGGAAGCTAACAATTGGCTAAGTTGAGAGGAAGATTCCGTTTTTCGGATCACCGTATAACCGCCTGCAGATACTGAAATACATTCGCTCCAGCCACCTTGAGGTCGTCAGCGAACATGAAACACTGGTGATTATCCGTGGCAAAGTATTGACGAACATCAGGAATAGCAGTGGGCCAAGCACAGAACCCTGAGGGACACCGCCAGTCACCTTTTTCGGCACCAAGGAGTTCGTACCAACCTTGACTTGGAATATGCGGTTAGCTACAAAGCAGCTTATCCACTTTCTAACTTTCACCCCAATTCCTAAGAAATGCATTTTTTGGTGTAACTCCTGATGACTTCCAGAGTCAAAGGCTTTGCTTAATTCCAGGTAACAGACCTCGACATCCTCTCCCTCGTCTAAGCGTCGTGTGACTTCATCGAGGAAGGCAAGCAGATTCAAAAAGCAAGACCTCCTCTTAATAAAGCCATGTTGAGCTATCGTTCGTGACTCATGCCCTACTAGGTTCGCAGCCATATGCTTACGTACAGTCCGTTCCAGGCCAGATCAGGTCACGTCAGGTTGCACAGGACGATAAAGGCTTTCGCCTATCGAACGTCCAGATTCTTGCTCCAG
>UZAN01039698.1:10993-28582 GCA_900618425.1 Echinostoma caproni
TATCTATCTATCTATCTATCTATCTATCTATCTATCTATCCATCCATCTGTCTATCTATCCAGCTATTTATTGATTAAGGAACACAAATAAATACGCTCAAAACCATCTAAATTTTTGAGAGAATGCGAACTATAAAAAACATTTGGGGTGCCAGTAGAAGTGTGTACCCAGTGTAGACAAAGCTGTTTATGTTCAATTTTGAAGTGTAATGTTAGGAAAAAATGTGAATTCAAAATAAAAATGTTTAACCTTAAGACAAAATACTTACCACCCCGAAGAAGTTGTAAAAACCTAAGGAATAATACTTACTTGAAGGAGTTTATCTAGACAATTGATGGTATCATTTACGATGCATGTCAGAACTCACCGCAAAGATAGACAATGATGTGCAGCGTCCTAAAAATGCTGTTTACTTTAAGCAATACATCATACGGGAAGAAAACGATCTTCGAAACATGTTTAGTTCTCATGTTGCAGGATTTTTGAAAGCTATAACAATCTTGTTGGTTTAAGAGTCCACCACTCACTTTGTCCTTTATCTGGTGCATTCTCGGCAGCTTTGTTCGATTTTACCCCTATCTTAATTTTAAGAGTTTATTTGTGCAAAATGCGAGGTATCATATGGTTGTTGAGCCGTGCTTAGTGATGCACCAATTCATCAATATATATATATATATATAGTAGTTGAGTATTCTAATAACAGATGCTGATGAAGAAACCACAGGCCCGAGTTTCATTGCGTCCGATCAAATGCTATTATGATAATTGCATGATTATGAGAAGGGACATAAAAGAGATAATAGTTGATATGAATTTAGTGAAAGATGAACTACTTTCGATGATGTAAGAAATTTACAACCTAAGGGATTTGCCGATGTGTGACAAAAGCAATAGGCTT
This sequence comes from Echinostoma caproni, assembly GCA_900618425.1. NCBI lineage: Eukaryota > Metazoa > Platyhelminthes > Trematoda > Plagiorchiida > Echinostomatidae > Echinostoma > Echinostoma caproni. Next base: position 11,893 of record UZAN01039698.1, read on the forward strand.
GCATTCCACCACACTCTTCAACCTATAAACGACTTGCCTGATGGAACTCATTTGTCTGTCGGACTTCTAACAGAATTCGATTTCACAGTAAAACCTGAACATGAAAGTTAGAAGAGCATCCAGTACCGTCACTCGATGATCACTGCTCCAAACAATTTTCAGTAAAATATGCAACAAATTTAATCTACCAGCAGAGTTCAGTATATCAGTATAACAGGTTGTCTAAAAGTAGTATTAGAAGGACACAAAACCTTCTATGAAGTGAGTTAAGAAGTAATCTGGTAGGATCAAAGATATTCCAATGTACGGTGTATTATTACCTTACAGTTCATTTTAATTTTAAGTTTCCTTTGGTTCGGAGAAAACCAGTTATTTCTTTAGAGAAAGGTGTCTAAACAGGGCACAACAACTGCGACTATGGGACCAGACGGAAAATTGCGTGTAAGATAACAAAGAGTGTTTCAAAACCTGTATAAAAATATAAACAATTGATAACTATTTGTACGGGAACTGAAAACGTCGGATTGCGACTGTTTAGTGTGATTATTTGTTTCTTTGGAATACGCACGTGTAGTAATTTACTTTTTGAAATCACTGTTGGCTTACAGGTGTCGTTTTGCCCTTTTTCCAGGTCCAAACGCATGCATTGTGATACCGCGGTTTTGTAACGAAATCTTTATTCAAATTTCTAGCAGTTCCATTCATTCCAGTTTTGAAAACCACATTAGATTTTACAGAGTACGAACCCTTCGGATAGAATTCATTTATCTCAGTGTCCCTAGTGTTCTGCAAGGTCACAGGTCACAACCACTCTGATATTTTCATACAGTGTAACACATCCGACTATTGAGGCCTAAGTACGTTTCTCTCAGACTCACTTCTGTGACACAACATACTACCTTTTAAAGTGACTATGTGATGAAAATTGAACAAACTCCGAATTCTGATACCCAACTGGTAGACTTTAGTCGACTGTAAAAAAGTCCCCCGTTAGAGCATTATGCTATTCATTTTCTTTGCAATTTGGGTGAAATGCCCAAGGTGAACAGGTCAGAGGGGACAAATGCTCAGCTCAGCTGGTACGACGGTTGTGGAGATGAATTCCACACATAGGCTCAAAAGTCATTGAAGCAGTTAACGCCTTTACAATTAGAATACGGAAAATCATTTAGTGAATTTTTTTACCGCTCTGGAAATTAGATCCACACTCCCGTATTGTGTTTCATCCAGTTCACTTCAAAATTATTCCGGTTTTGTCCGTCAATGAAAAACAAAATTTTCCACTTTGAAAATAATAAAATTATTCACGATGGTTATTATGTATTTTGCCCAATTCTACTGGTGAAATGATTGGGGGACCCTATGCTTCGTTTTCCGATTTCAGTTAAAATGTTTTTCTCATAAAATTTCCCAGAACAACAAACCGCATGCTTGAGATTATCCGTCATTCGGTCACCGTCATTTATTCATGTGTTTTGAAATTTAATGTACCCTATATTGTGCTCTTCAATCCCGAGAACGGGAGTAAAATCCGCACATTATTCCGCTTTGAGCTGTTGCGATTGTTCTGCTTTCCGCCACTTAAGTGATGTTTGCTTATAGTTGTTGTACCGTGTGCGTGACGTTTGGGATGCGTATGATCGAATTCATAACAATGGAATACAATGCACTAAGTTACCATGACTTCAGTTCCGCCCGAGAGGTGATATTTAGGAAATGGTTTTAAGTTAAATCAGTTCACTTTACGAACTGTCATGTTCTTCCATTCGAGGGTGAGTGGGTGACTTTGTAGCAATATCATAATGGACTAATGCAAATGATCAACCAATACATTCCTGAGCAAAAGGTGAATGTGTGAAAAAGGGTAAAGTGTGACGGCATTGGCGTCAAACTCGTTTCACATTTTAGCCGATCGGATCCCGAAAGAGGTTTGAAAGTTGAGAAATAACAACCTGGTATTGTGTTCCTATTTACGAATGGTATGTTCATGGCGGATACGATGAACACAGAACTTAGAAGATAACTGACGCAAAAAATTGCTTTGACGTATTAACGTGCAGCGGTATGAAATTCATGTCCAAAGGCCAGTCAATAATCTGGAGAAAGGACAGAAACACAGGCACAAAATCAATATGGCAACACCTGCTTGAAACTAATCACCAAATGGACGTAATTCAGGCGGCCAAAATCGGTTATCGTATCATATTTCAGTTATAAGTTAAATTATTACTCGTTATCCTGTTGTTTACGTCCGGAACAGTGGAAATCAGACCATTATGCAATATGAGGCGTTTCTCACAGTCACTATCTCTGCCATGTCAAGAGACAAAATTATTCGAGTGCGTTAACTAGAAGCCCTTCGAATCCAAGGAGTGGCTCAATCACAGTATTGATGCTCGTGGGACCGCGTATTGCGATAAGATTCACCTCTTTCTGGGTCAATTAATAATAAATGGTTTACCTATATTATTGAAAATGTGCAGTTGATGAGCTATCTATCCGTTTTTATATTTTATGTCACAATAAACGTTTCCCATATACAAATTCAATAAAATACTCTTTAGAACGGCAGATGCAACAGTTTCAGTCTTGAACAGAGAAAAAATTCCAGAATACTTCGAATGTTCCTGTCATCAAAGATGAGAAAGGTGATGAAAAATGGGGAAAAGAACAAAATTGTACATTAAAAACGGGAAACCGTTTGAAATTCGGCCATGTTATGGTGTGGCTTACCATTTTATAATTACATGAAAGAAATAGATGATTTGATTCAATTTAATAGAGGGGAATTCCTTGTGTATAGAGTAAACGAAGCTTGAGCTGAAAAGCCAGGAAGCACTTTACAAGTGGTTTGGTCTGGTTGGGGCTCATCAGCACTGCGAATCCATCGACCATCAAAAACGGGACTTCACAGGCAGAACGCAAGCAAGGCAGCTGATCAGATTTCTTTTTGATTTTTGATTTATATGATATAAAACACGTATTCAGATTGCGAAAGTTTCCAAAGGAGCCGTAAATTCGGAGGCTAGTGCTGAGATGAGTGAGATGCGATACCCGCAACAAGCTTGCAAAAATAGGTTGTCCTATATCGTGTATATTCAAAATGAGAAACGGTATGATCAGCTGCTCGGTGCCAGAGTGTATAGTATGCCTGCGTTCTACCTGTGAGGTCCTGCCTTCGATCCTCAGTTGGATCGATGGATTCGAATCACTGATGAAACTCAACCAGTTCGAAACAGCTGTCCAGTGCTTCAAAGCTTTTCAGTTCACCCTTCATTTGCTTTATACACAAAGACTCCCTTCCTTTTAGATTCCATGATTAACGTTTTGGTGACCAATGAAATTAGGTAAATAGGGACACGTCCTTGGCCAACGAGGTTTTATTGACATAACTGAACGTATCCGAAATAGAAAACATATGAAAGTTATCATCGTTGTGACGCAAGGTGGAATAAAAGACAGGGATTTTATAAGAGGCAGTACTCTAGCTGGCGAACAATTGTTTTCATTTATTCATCCTCAAATAAGGAAATGGCATGTTGAACGGGGATTGTCATTCATTCCTTTACCTCGTAATCAATCACTGTGACTTTTAAATGACTGAACGACTATCCCCCTTCAACATGCCATTTCCTTATCTGATCTGTACAGGGTAAAAGATGAGTAAATGAAAACAATTTTTCGCCTTCTCAAGTTTCCCTTTATACGAACAGATTGATGCACATGGGGCTTGAAATCACGGGTTCCATGGCCTTACGCAATGCACCGGTTAAAAAAAGAAGACAGTTTTGCTAACGAAATGACATAGAGGATACTGAATCCGGAACAGCATATTTAGTGAGCTAGAATCCTTTTGGTTCAGCAACTACTTCACGTGATTTGCGAACAACAAGGCCTCCGAGTTAAACAAAGAGTTATGTCCGCACAGGAATTCCGTGAATCTTCGCTATTAATCAACTGAGCGAAGGATAGCAAATACCATAAAATTAGTAGATGTAACTGGCTAAACTATAGCAGCGAACAAAAACTGACAAATCCAAGAGGACGTAAAATTGATGTCATTAAGCTTTCCTGTTACAAAATTAAGGAGTTTTCGCATTGTACTATTTGGGCATAAAGAGATAAAACAACGGTTCAACGAAGAAGCTAATTTTCAATTGCTCATTGCTCTGCTTAGTATAGATACATAGAAAAATTGGATAACTGCAAGTTTTTAAATTCTCTTTTTACTTCTACTCATTAAATACATAACGATACAATTTTCAACGAGAGGGAGGCGACCAATCAATTGGTTGCCAATGTTAACGGATGATTCAATGATTGTCACGTGTTTCTAAACCTCCTGTTACAAACCATTACAATCAAGAAAGCAAGTGCAAACATAGAAAGGCACATTATGGTTATTATTTACCTCACAAATTCTGCATCATATTGTCACTGTGCTATCATCCAATACGGTCACGGTGTAAATCTACCGTTTTGAGATTCAGAGTAGGTCACTAGCAATTGCTTATGATCAGCATTTTCCAACGGGACGTTGTAAATACGCTAATCGAGATAGTAGAGCTGAGAAACGCATATATCAACAAGGCTTTCAACCGCGTGAGCTGCATTAGATTGGCTAAGCAATCTGGATGATAAGTCTAGTTTTATCTGAATTTTGTTTCAAATCAATGAGTTAGTTCCAGAGTTACCCATTTTTATTCTTCACTCAGTGATGTACATTCTTGAAACAATAACTTCCTACTACTTAAAGGATTGAGTCCCCTTTATTTAGTTAATCAATACAGAACGAAGAAAAATGTCGCGAGACGTTGACGTTCCGTTTTGAACAACCCTTTGTGCTATATATGTGCCTGTTTGTTTCAAATCAGCGACTGATAAGATTAAATGAAATGTCGACACCTCGTGACATTCGCCTTCTTTCTGTATTGATGAAATGTATAAATGGAAGTCAATACTTCTTGAGCTTGCAAGTTGTTGACCATCAGCAGAATAGTGGATCGAATGTTTTCATATCGAATTTCGGCAAGGACACCAAAGGTACTCGCTGCTATGGAGCCTTCAAGAACTGTACAAAAGAGCTATCTTGAGCTGTTTGCAAGCTGACAGATATGATACGCTTCGGTTCAAAAATTTAAGCTGCCCCTTATATGTGCCTTGCCGAGGGGTATAAGGTTTGTGACAATAGTGTTGCACGCTGACGAATCTTTTCTAACCATCTCTAAGACAACTCTAATCCCAGGAAACATTGGCGCTTTCGTAAACAGTGACGGACAAAATTAGGTTGAAAATACCCCTATGAACTGTACTGTGTTTCGTTTTGATTTGATCATGTTACGCTGATCAATGTAGCCCTATTGTACCTCCAGGACTAAGGTGTTTTGTAACGTGCTATGCTTGTTGCATATTGTAATAGACAGCGACTGAAATAAACGGCTGTTGGCAATGAGGAAAATGAGAACAATGAGGACATGGGTGCAATCTCCCCCACCCCACACAGAGTTCTGTTAGGTTGTAAAGAAATACTTGGGACGGGCAAGAGAGAGAGAGAAAGAGAGGGAAAATGTGTAAGATCAGTGTGAAATCGTTTAATTTTTCCCCTACATTCAATAGCTTTTTCTGAAGTTCAACCACAGTTGTATTTCCAGACAATCTTTGGGTACGGGAGTCTGAATCTTGGTTGTCTTGGTTAGTTTTTCTGTCCGAAAGAACTGGCTGACATTTTCTTTGTCTCCATAAGGAAACACGACAGACCCTTTTTCACTAGTTATCGTACACTAAATGTTTTCCTCTCTTTTCCTTTAGTTTTTACTTAGTTTCTCCTGCTTTGAAATTTCCCATTTCGCCGGCCGTACAATATTGCCGGTGGCGTCGATTAAACGTTTATTGTTACCGTGACATTTTATAGTGATTGTTTCCAGTTTGAGATCACGTGTTCCCAAATGAGCCGAGATTTAGATAGACTGGGGTAAGAGGGCTTTGGAGATTACAAGTACACGCACCACGTCTAACTGCGCATATAGACACACATTCATTCTAGCGGTACTGTGAGTGGTACATATGTGGCGGTTTTCATGATTCCACCTTACATTGACTATCGACGTTTTACCCTTAGAACAACTATATCAGGGGTTTTGAAGAAACAGGCAGAAAAGGGACGAGAAACTCACCAGTCAAAGAGTAAGCGATTGAGTGAGTGAGTGAATGAGCGTGAAAATGGAGGAGTGGAAAATGTTTTTCGTCCGTTACGCGATAAAGAACAAACAGACAACTACATCCACACAATTATACGTCTATATTAGAACTATATACATATGTACGTAAGCTTGGGCGTAATCATGCGTAGGCCGGTGGGAAAAAACATCAGCAACGAAACTGAAACACACACGGTTATTCATCCTACACACACATGTGTGTGTGTGCGGGCTTGGTATAAGACCATTGTATGGTAGGGGAATTCGTTCAAGTCATGCTGATGGAGTGCATTTGTGCATGACTCTGTGCACACAGTATGGGTACTACATGTTCTGATGCGGCTTCAGCTGGATGGATGGATGGGTGGATGGATGGAGCCCCCAAACAGGAAGATTACGGGAATTGGATGAGAGGTTTAGGGTGTGGGGTGAAGCGGGATTGGGGAGCACCGATCGATCACTTGGAATGAACCAGCTGTTTGGCATGGTCATAACCGGCCGGGACGAGTTACAAACTATCGTGGAACAACGACATCCAAATGTGCAGAGCCTGAACGAGAGAGAGAGCGAGGTAGTAACGTTTACCCTGAAATAGCAAATGTGCATTCGGGTGCATCTTTCTCATTCTATCCTGTATGGGACGAAATGGGATCACATTTTCTCCAGACTATGGAAGTAAACCGATCGTCAGTTCCGTGTTTAACGTGATTCGCAAATGAATTCGAGATCGAAAATTGACAAGTTTGTGGTTCATTTCCAACTTAGCATTTCTACTGTCCTGGACTGAACATATCATTTAGTGTTGTCTTGGCTTGGTTTATCTGAGTGATTGCAGTAGAATCTCGTTTCAAACGTCCAGTGGGGATGAGCTGTCCGTGAACAGTGTTCATTCGTCATTGGAATTATCGAGAAAAAAGAAAAGATTGTATGAAAGGACAATCTAGAATAAAGCAGTAAATGTCATGAAAAACAGTACCAAAGTCAAATCCAAATTTAAATAAGGTTTAATTCCAGCCGGGTAGCGTTTATTTGCCGTCGTTATCAAGTTTATGAATATTAGCACAGAAGTAAAACGTTACTAATTAGGTGTAAAAATTGGCGATGAATTTACTGTCTAAGAAGCTGCTCACAGTAATTGTTTTGTGCTATTACGTAGTTTGAAATTTATTGGAAAAATATTGTTATGTTATATAATATTTTTAAAAATAAATTTGAAAATGAAGAAAAGCATGCGCATCAAATTACAAAACTGAGAAATATCAATTTGCCTAAAAAATTTTTAATTTAAAACAGCTCAGAGATACCACAAAATGTAACACAGTAAAGACCGAAGTTTGAATACACTGAATTTAAATAACATATTAATCTGACAAAGTTCATCATATTACATACGAATGTTCCGTTGCGCTAATTCTTTTACCCAGTCTCTTTGATTTTATCCTAACAAATCACTTTTATAATTTCTTTTTAAATATTTATTACCACACTCATTTCCAGCTAGGGTCTATCGCCAATCGGACACCACATGGAGAAATGCGTAAATGACCCTTAGAGTTAAAACAAATTTTACAAAGATAGTAAAACATTTTTAACTGGATTACGTTGAAAGTGTATAAACCACACTGGAGAGTATTTTGATATCTCACTTAAAGTAACCGTCACTGTACGCAACACACACAATCACTAATCCGAAAGCGAAAATCGTTCCGTCTATTCCTCCGTAAGATTACGAACCTCGCTGCAAATAATAAATTTAAGTAATATCCAAAATGCGCTGGGGAAGAAGTCCGATCCGTCTGGACATGATACACGTAGCATGATGCACAGAGACAATCATGTGTGTTTTTGTAGAGGTCCAGAAAGGGAACTGAGCAGCAAGTTCGTTTTAATTGGACCTGGTTAGAGGTGCGTAATTTTGATGCTCCTGCCAAAAGAACAACAGCGAAAAACAGCACTGGAACTTACATCATGTTCTCATTATACTTGCATTGGCCATGTGAAAATATAATGATTCTCTCAATTTCGAATCCCTAAACAGGGCAATTAACAACGTTCCTTGTCTGACACTGTTGAAATGAAGACAATCCGTTACCCTCAAGTCCCATACTCGGACATTGACATACAAATTCACTTTAAATGGGCATAATAACTCACTAACAATATGTTTTGACGTTATCTATGTTTTCTTAGATAGCAATACAGTTATTTTTATCATCATTATTATTAATAATAGTAGTAGCAGTGGTAGTAAAGCACTTAAGTGACGATATTTCTTTTGAACCATTTGAAGGATGTTTCTGGTAAAATTACGTCTATCCAATTCTTTACCAGTTCATGTGGAACCATTGCCGAGGCAAACGGAATCTAAACGATGTTATTATCTCTCGACACTTTTGGTCATTTATTGAGAATAACCCAGCTGTACAGACTCTCACACATGAAAACCAGTCATTCATGGTGTAAAATTCAATCTTTTTGGGTTGGTATTTTTTGACTGTTGTTTTGTAATACAATTCATTCAGTTCGCCTATGCTCCGCTAAAGTACTCATGAAGATTATTACACCTTTAAACTCATTAGTTTGGATAAAAGTTTGTTTTCACATACAATATTTTCGTCCGCATCGCGAAATTAACTGCACTGAAGCCATAAATAAACCTGACAATTGTGCCTGACTTTTGCGTTCACTGAAGCATTTTATGCTCGATCCGTTTAATTGCTAAATTTCGTGACCTATCTTCTAAATACTTTCCACATTCCCCTCACTTTGTTCTCTTTTGTTTTCTTTTTTCAAACAAAAGTTAAGGTCTAACGCCCACAAATGTTAATATTTCATCAGCATAAATTACTGTGCTGAGCAATAATTAACTTCAAAATCTTCATGAATCAATCTGAGTTATTGCGCATCGACTACTGTCATGGTAATTTTACTACGTCTTTTATACAACTAAAAATGAAATATCAAAAGTGCGTGTGCATAGGTTTGTAATTTTCTCCGGGATATTCCTAGCATTACACGAAAGCGGGAATCGTAAATATGAGGTGTATTAAAGTGTGTACTATGCAAAGATTCAATAATGAAAATTTCCTCCCGATAGTTATTGCGCATTCTGGGAGCAGGTTCTCAATACCTAAAAACGACTGATAAATGATGAAATATAAGCTGTTTAATGGGTCAAAGCTGGAAATTCTTATCGAGGAAATTGAAAACCATAGGTAACAGGCGTCACTGAATGAAGCGCACCGGAAATCAACTTCGGTGGTTCAATCCATTATTCTGCGTGACATTGGGAGTGATCACTTTATTGGTTGGGTTAGAAAAGGAGGATTAGTAGGGTGAAAGTTTTCAGAAATCAACTACGGTGATCTGCATATGTTTGGTCTATGAAAATTGTGACACACTCCAAAAGCTTAACGTTGTTAAAACAGTCAAATAAAACACAAATTCACCCCAGTTGAAAAATGGCTGATTCAAGACTAAGGGGAGGACAAAGGTCAAACTATACAATATTATAACAATCACTAGAATCGTCGAGAATTTCCGGAGCATTTGTTAGTGAACTCATTTCGTGGTTTTGTAGAAACAAGTAAAATAACGGTATAAACACGGAGTTTGGTGAATTTTCGGGTAAACTAATCCAAAAAGAAGCACGCGGGTTTTAAATAAACCAGGTTGAAACTCAGTGACATTGAGATTGTGACAACTACAGTCAACGCATAAATAGATTATTGTTGTTCACCGACTANNCACCGACTAGAGTTTTCACGAATAACAAGTTGAAGGCTGCAGTGTACAGCTTTCGTTCATGACATTATTCACCTAGTCTAATTTTGAAAAGGTTAACAAGCTTTACCGTGTTCCTGACATGCTCTCTGACTTCATTGCGATAATGAATACCGCAAATACCAAGGGGGAAAATGGCTTCGAGTGAATCAGTTCAAATTGTCCGTTGAGTGCATCCGGTTAATTCATTTAGGGCTTAACCAAACCATAAAGAATTCGTCTGCTCGCACCTATCCTTTGTGCTAAAGATGTTCGATTACTAGCAAGACCGTAGATCAACTGAACAAATGGCACATCACAACCTAGTGGTAACAAATATGGTGCACCCTATTTCCCCTTCATACCGTTCATTCTAGTCAAACAGAATGAGAGATTTGACCAACTGGAAATTACATGTGACTTCAGAATACAACCTATGCAGACTGGTAGACGAATCATTATAAATAACTGGCTACCTCCAAATATATATATATAAGTTGTCATAAAACGAATTTATTAATGCCATGACAACAGCGGAGCGTTTGCTTGAATCAAATAAGGAATTTGGTTGTGTACCGAGCAAATAAAATGTAAAATGAAAAGCTAGGAAGCATTGTGCAGCTGTTTCTGCCAAATTAATTCGCATCAACTCGCAGCAATCGGTAGTGTTTGGGTGAAATGTAAGCGGTCTAATCAGCTACCCAGTACTACGCCATCTTTCTGCCTGTGAATTCCCCAGGTTGAGCCTCAGTCGAGCAGCTGAGTTTGCACAACAGATGAGACCCGACCAGGTTTATACGATCCTTTTTTCACTTCACGACAAAACCCACTGAAAATTTCTTGATTCTAAAATTCTAACTTGTTTAATTTAGAGAGTGACAGAAAAGTAGTAGTATGGGTAGCGAAAATAACCATACGAAATGAATCGAAGCGGGCACATGGGTATAGATGATTATTCAAGAAATTTTTTGATTTGGCACTGTAAATAAATTTGTTCTTTAAAGATATTTCTTCCAGCATATTTCCTTACTCCTATTTGAAGTAATGAACAAAAGAAGTGTTCAATGCCAAGCTCGCTGTGTTTATTTTCCTCACAGTTTTGATACGATTTCTAGCAGTAAAACCCTGTTATTTAGAGATAGAATAGTTGTGCATTTTGTGAGTGTGTATTCATAATTAGGAAAAAGCAGGAATTTGGACTGATTATTATACTGTATTTTTCAACTCTTCTGATATCAGATCATAGCATCGTTCCATTAGGTAATCTGCTGGATTGCATACCATCTATATGTATCCCCAAATTCGTGGTGTAAGAACAGAATGCACATTAGCATCGGGTTTTTCACGAAATATTGTCTAGAGGTAACATTTCCCCTGTCTTGCCCAAACAGACTAAACACGGACAAAAAACGAATTGATTTGATCAATCGTTTAGCTGATCATTTAGTGCATCAGTACTTGTGGATTGTCTTGTTCATCGACCTTACTGTAATAACTAAGATCGGTGAAAACGCAATTATTGCTGAAACAGGAAACTAGATTTCCAAATTTTTAGCATCCATTGCAGGCAGCCAAAATGTCAAATCTTCATAAACTGCCAGGTCTTCGATCGCTGCTGCTGCCGCTAACTTGACCTTTCATAACAAAAACAAACTCATTATGGGTGATTGGAACGCTTTTTCCATTTATGCTACAAAAGCCTACGCGGAAGGAGCATAAACCTAAAACAAATAAAGGAAAACAGTTCCAACATAAATCTAGGGAAAGTGTTTGATTCCTTTGAGTAGTAAAGCATGAAACTGAACGTCAGTTGACATAAACGAATGTTTTTAGTAGTGTTCCAGTAAAGCTGTAGAACTGTATGAGACATTCAATAAATATCGAATTTAATGATTTTAGTGGTGCTTGATAGACCTATATGATTCATGATTGACTTCCTCATTGGAGTTATCAAAGCAAAGCGGAGTCTAACTGTCTGATTGACCTCCATTGAGGAAAACGTCTGAACAAAGGTCAAGGGGTAATGCTGGTCAACCCGGATGTGATTTAGTTGGCATAGTGGTAACACACTCGCATTCCATGCAATGGGTCTGGAGTTTAAATGGGAGGATAGACATACAGGTGTAATGGAAACTGAAGCAACGGGTCCCTTCAGAACACTTGTAGGCTCGTATAGGCAACAGCATTGATACTGAAGTCATTTTTCTTCCAAATATAGTAAACAAGCCATGACGATTCTTTATAGCAGTGATTCTCCTGATTCGTTTATACTCAGTAGATGAAGTGGTTCAGAAATCTGCGGATACCCCCATTTCGTCAGTAGTGGTTGACCTGGACCATGATGAGTTAACAGGTAACTAAAGAGAATGGAACAGATTTTATTTACAACAAATTACCATTGATAATAATTAAGATGTAAAGTTTGTGTACGCTAATGGTCGATTGGTCTGCCTTTGTTCTTCAGGACGTTTTGGAGTTTTAAATGTTTTCGTTCTTCCTTGCAGAAGGGAGTATGAATGGCGGGGAAGATTTTCCCGTTGGATAGACGACACAGATTTTCTGCAATGTGTTTTTTTCGGAGCAATACGAATTAGGTTGTCCTCGCATTTGGATGTTTTCGGTTTACGGCCTCCACAAGCTGTTTTGGTTGTGGTTTTCCCGTGGGTTATCCTGCAAATTATGCTTTTATTAATGTTAAAGCATTGGGCAAGATTTGATATGGAAAATCCCAGTTTATGTGTTCGTTTAATTCTATTTCTGTCCTCTTCACTGACATAAAGAAAACTTTTGGTTTTGAACACTGCTTGCTTCATTATGGGGACAACACTACAAACATTTAAAGCTGTGCACAAAAATGACCTTGATTTCAAGGTAAACTTTGATTAAAATGTTATTCCTCTAATTCAATGGGTTAGATATCAAACACAGATTATTAATATGAAATCTTATTTAATGCAATTTCTTTGGGTTGAGAAAGAATCTTTTGGTCATTCAACAGAGTTACTATAATATACTACATATTACATAAAATAATGCCTCCTACAAAATAATTTGGGTTAACCCTTCAGGCATTCCTATTAGAAAATATTACGTTTTCATACTTGATAAAGTTTGTGGTTTTCATGTTGAGATTATTTAATCTTGGCAACCAAGTTCAGGCACGTTTAATTGACACCCATGCAGACTAGAAACTACGCAGATCGAAGTAGACAAGATATAAATTATTGTTCATACCTAAAACATTTTCATAGGGGATAAATATAATGAAACTCAGTTTGATGATAGAAAAATATCCTAGTGCATCACAATCGGTCAGTCCTGTACACCACTGATCTTCTCCAAGTGGAGTGAAACTCATTCTAAGTGCTTCTCAAATACACGATTTACTAGAAAATGTGTGTAAAGGCAGCGCATGAAGGATGTTTAGTCAGAACGAACTGGAGAGTGCCAAACTTGCTCGTTCCCGTGATTCCTGATCATACAAATTTAGCACCATACTTCATCAGTTGGAGAAAACAAAACTTTTTGAACGGAGATATCCATATCACTGTTCAAAGGTGATCAATTTCTTTTGGAGAACTAACATAAAGTTCAACGTGATCAGGAGATTTTTTCATGTGCAACACACGACAAAACACCGTCAAACATACGCGCCGCCTAAACAACCAAGATTCTGAGTCTATTCGTTTGCTTTGTCCCTGTTTCAAGAAATTAATAAACAGATCGGTTGAACCGCAAAGAATTTAGCCTGGAACTTCTGATTCGAAGCTGATCAGCTAGCTTTCGTCCCACAAGCAAGAAAATGCAGATATCTGTCTCCAATCAAAGTCTACCACCCAATCAGATTTTTGCAATCCAAAGCAGTTTTGAGTAGATGTAAAAAATTTCAAACCCACCTGTAAAGTTCAACGTCGATTGAAAAGTTTGTGTTATATATTCCTAGGACTGTGCCGAGATGAGATAAAATGTTTATTACAAACCACAGTACGGGTATCCAACTATTAGCGTACATTGAACATTGAACATTTTGAACAGGTTATCATAATTCCAACACGCACGAAGGATAATTATTGAGCTGGTTCGACAGTGGATGTGTACTTACTGCAGTTAAAACTTTGAGTACAATAATTTGATCCAGGAGGTCTTGTTCATTTTTGACTGTAGTGAGAGATGGCATGCTTTGTGTATTCCAGACATACTGCTCACCAATGTGAGTAAGTGGTAGCTCACGACTCTTATGCAGAAAACTTGAGTTGGTCAAGGGCTGACAAACTGAGTCAACTTATCGTTTTTTGTGGAGCCCATCGCTGTCGTTCAGACGACAACCAGCTGACTATCTCTGACTTCCGGAAAACATTGTGCCCCACTGAAACTGGCAGTTCTGTTCAAATAGGGTTTATGCGCTGTTTTAAACTATGGCGATTTATACAGTCTCCATTTGATGGCTTTGAATGTTTAATATCTGACGGACCGAGTGATGAGTACTACCGAGAACACCAAATGAGTACATAACTTCATTCTGGCGCTTAACGACAGTATGGTTGACTGGATGAATTCAAGTTTTCACAAAAAATAAGTCCGACGCGTGATCAGTCGTAGCAATCACCACCTCCACTCACAATTGACCGTCGGTTACAATAAGAATAGATATACAAATGTGACTGTAACAGTCATACAGAAAAAGTATTGCACATATTATGTTCTTATGAAAAGAGGTTGATTGTTGTTGTAGTTAAAAGCAGTTGGCTTCGTGATTAACCGCCGGTCGGGTCATCGGACTGCAGTTGTTTCGAAACCGGCTGATTCAACAGTCTAAATGGAGTGACTTAACAACTGCATTGCAAATTTCATCTCAAGTATTGACTTCACGTTTAAAATTCAGTTATCACCTTGAAAGAGCAACTCAGCAGTGGCTGAGGTTTTATACCACGGCAGCTTTTGCCGATGAACGACAAAAATTTGCGGTCTATTTTGCGTGATCACCGGGGTTTTGATAATATGGTGTGAACTTTGAACGATACAGCAGACAAATACATATCTTTGTCTGAGACGTGAGTCCGGTCAATACAAATAGAAAGCATTTACTTGATTGTACTCCATTCGTTGGAACTGCACTGAAGGCAATGGTTGGGATCATTGATTATTTTGTTGCGTTCCTTTCATTTTAAGGATCTTTGTCTGAATTTACCAGTCATATTATTGTTTTTATTTAAATTATTTTAGCATGTTAGTGGTTCAATGGGTAGGCGAATGAAACTGGTAAATCCACGATGTTATAAAGAATACCGTATTTCCCTGTGCATTTCACGTGGTTTTAATTCATGCAGGTTTTTTATTGTAGTCAAAGTTGCTCTTTTGTAAGACTGAGTTCAAAACCAGACATTGTAAGTACAATGTTTCAAAGTGCATGAATTTGAAACGAGGAATGTCCTGAGTAACAAATTCACTTGCTAATTTTGGAATCAGCGCACAACCCACTGTTGAAAAACTTCAGAAGCATGGTGTCTCTGCTTCATGTTGGCTAAATGTGGATAGATCTTTTTATTACATACCTAAGTGTGAGGAACAGCAGACGGGACGAACCCCATAGTCACGAGAACCTGCTGTTAAGTGGTTGAAACCGATAACCTAAGCCCAGGGCCTTGAAGTGGTGAACCACATAAGGACCCGATAGGTCAGGTGTGATATTGAACTGGACAAGGGCAGAGCTACCTACCACCAAAGTCTGGTGGTGGTGGCGGGGCACTAATCCCCGACCATAGGGTCCAAAACACACCGGTGACAGCGACTAAACCATTGAGCCACCACCACAATAGTCACTCAATATATATTTCCGGTGACGCTTGGATAGCGGCAGGAACTTTGCACTGGTTTGAGATAAGTAAATTTTCAACATCTGTTTGACTTGAAAGTTTGGAATGTCCTGTAATCTGAAATGAATAAGCAGTGTACTTTTTCCGTTATTCAACTAACGTGTTTGGTCACCGAGATATGGTGAACTTGAGATGCGTCTGCTTAACATATGTCGACATAAACATACGAATATTTATACAACACAAGAAGCAAACATTCTGCTGCCTCATGTTACCACCTTATGTTTTCACAGCAGATTACTCATAAACGTAACTTTGATATGATTTCAGGCCGTACGTATGACAGTAACAGATGTCTTTCCTAATTCCCTGCTGGTCTGCTTAGGGCAAGTATACTTCCGTCGGTGTGTGATACATTTTGTTGAAACGTGCAGTTTTACTGGCCTAGACCAATTCATGTGTAAGGTTTTTTATTTAGAAACGAATGAATGGTTTGCAGTGAAGCTTACTTGTGTCGATCCGTTCTTTAACTCTAGAATAGTGATCGCAATCTACATACTGGGTGAAATATGGTGCAAGACCCGTGCAGACAGTTAAACATCAAACTCATTCCTTACTCTGAAAATGCCCCACAATGGCCCGATGGCGAGGTACTGCTGCTTAGATTTGAGATTCACCTGCATCCTACTTCTCGAAGAGCTCCCAATTGACACGTCACACAGATTGCGTGATGGAAATGTCTCTCAATTAAATTAAAAGTTCAGCATGCAATCCAATCATACACCATAGTTTACTTCATCATGAGAGAATGACAAACTCCTGGTTCGTGTGAACAACGACGAATGCTTTAAGATCAGCATTTTTTGTTCTGTTGTTTTAAATTTTTGACATTCTCCAGCGGTTTAAGTCGCTTTCGTT
>UZAN01039698.1:35274-76291 GCA_900618425.1 Echinostoma caproni
AAAGCGTTGTTTCACCTCGGCAGCACCAGTACCAACAACACTTGAGCTATTAGTTCCCACCACTCTGTGTCAGTGTGATGGTGCAGAAAATGTTCCAATGAATCATTTCACAACGTTGGTTTTTGTCGATCACGTGACGCAAATCGATGATTTTCCCTGAGGTGCACTTCGATTTCCAGGGAACACATGCTATGACAGGGTTATCTCAATTTGATGTTTTTCATAGTACGTCTCTCTCATATTAAAAACAAAAAGACAGCCCCATTGCGCTGAAACGGCAGGAAAACAGTTCCGGTTATATGGGTGCATGTATCGTTTCCCTGTGATTTCGAATAGTTTCAAGTGACAGATAGGATATGTTCTAACCTGTCAACAAACGAGAGAAAATAGAGTTTTCATTTTATTTCTCTATTACAAGTCAAACCACGATTGAAATAAAAACAAATGCAATACTTAGGTCATTAAAAATAAATAATTTTCATATTTGTTTTGCACGAATCTGTCTTCCTTTGTGGTGGGATAGAAGCCTTTGTGATCTTGAATGGAGTGTCAGATCGAGAGGTTTAACAGCGAATGAAAATTAAAAAGCACTGATACTCTCGTTTTCTTTCACTGAGTGAAATCATCGTCAGTGGCGAAGTGATCACCAATCATCAGGATGAATTTAACGCCAAACCTGTGTTTCAGGGAAAGAGAAACGAAATCAGTTTAACTAGCTTGTGCTTGCTGTTTCAGACAAATTAAAATTTTCCTCAATGTATTGAATTGATTGTATATATCGCTGAAGTTACAAAACTATGTGGCTAATTATTCCCTTGTTTAAAGGGGCGTTTATATTTACAATTAGGAAGCAATGGTTCAACTGTTAACGAAATGTGTTCCTGTTTGGGCGTACGGGCGTATCGATCGCTCAAAATAGAAACGGACATTTGATTTGATCTTTGGTTTCAACGTATCGTCATTCGTTGAGGGTACCCTAAGTTCCTCATCTCTATTAGACCCAGTTCTGGGGCTAAATGCACAGAACTTTTCTCAGCACCCCAAACTAAATAACAGACATTTGCAGAGTGCGACGACAATAGGGGAATAGGGGGTGATTTTGGTGGCCAATCGATGACTGACAACGGTGGTTTGGGCACATGCAGGAACTCCTTTGTTAACAACATCTCAGGAGTCACATGCAGTGTGAAAAATGCGTACAATGTTTATGGCATAGGTGACTTCCTGCTTTGTCCATCATAAGTACGCGTATTTCATATTGGATTTCATCTTAGTTTTTGGATAACACAAGGCAATAGATGCAAGACGACTAAAATAGTTCTTTCGTGATACCATTGTACTTTTGCATTGAAATATACAACCTCAATGTCCGTCCCTACATACCAGTTTTTAGTCTTGGAAGGATAACTAGTTTGACTTCTTGTGGCGTTCGCGAATAACATAAATGTTCATTCTTTAAACCTTTGATCTCAAGCGTCTATGGCGATTGTTACAACAAAAGAACCGAGAAGCATGCGTCGAGCATTAACGTGGTCATCCGAGGTGGAAAATGCCTACCGATATCAGATTGCCGGCTATCGAGATGAAATGGAATACTATGTAAGAAAAACAACGCGTTTTCTAGATCACTGTATCCCTGTTCGTTCGTTCCGTTTCAGTCAGTTCATTCGGAGCAAGTGGAGAAATGGAAAACATCGGGTTTTATCAAAAAATTACGTCGCAAAGATGGATACTATTATTATTTTGATCAGGGTAGAGAATGCTCCGAGAAAGATGTGAAGCGATGCAAACTGTACACCTACGATTGAAGCGAAACGTGTGAATTTTTATAATTATTTTGTATTAGGTTATTTCTATTATCTGTTTTGTAATAATAAAACTGACATTTTATAACAACACAAATTGTTCTGTTTATGAAAGACAAATGACAGATCATAGATCAACTACAAGAGGTTTATGATTTCTTAGAAAAACGTCCACCATAAAGCGACGCATCATACGGAGGAGGTTAAAATTCAACCAATCAACGATCCTGATTTTCTGTAATAATATCTGCGTTATAAGCGCTGGGTGAGAAAATTGTTTTTTTATTTTTTGGAGATGAACGATCTAGTTGAAGTTTTTCTGGGCTGACTTAGCTCAGAATTGTGTTCACAATGATCGATTTTGCTGCCATTCTTTATTCACTAGCGATGCAGTTGGTAGTGTTTATTCAACCGTTTGCAAGTTTGAAATTGCACATTTGACATGTGAAAAGCCTTTACGATATTCTTGGGACAAAAAAATATCACGATTATCTCAGTGGATATGCGTTCACCCTTCCCTTTCTTTTATGATAAATAATTATTAAAGCATGAAAACATTAGTTATAAAGACAACTGATCATTTAATTTTGCAACAAAAAGGCTTTCAGAAATAAAGTATCGTTCAGGGCAGTGCAATGCGATGCTCTTGCGAGCGAACAAGTGTAAGCATACCAAACAAATGGAAATGACAAATCACCAAAAGCATCCAAATTATGTTCTCACTGCCTTTAAGGGTGTCTGAAACACCGTATCGTCGTTTTGCATCTGACATTACATGCAACAGCAAATTTGTTTCCAACTGCCTCACGCGACAAAAACCGACGTGAGGTGAATGTATTTCTGTGAAGTTCAACTGTTTGATATTTGCAAACAATCTGGTACACGATTGTATTGTCAGCGATAATGGCCAAGATGGAATTGTGCTACTGCAAAGCGCACTTCATGGAATAGAATCAGGAACACCTTTTATCAGTTGTAATTCTCGTTTATGATATTGTGGATTTATGAGTTATCTTGAAAAAGCGCACGTACAGAGTTCCGAATTCTGGTGTGGCAGCGCTGATATTTGGAAGAAAAAGTGCTACTCAAGTGAAAATTGTTAGTGTTGCTCCATTGGGAATCGGCTATCAATGAACTGAATAGATTTTGTTGTTTCACATCTCTTCTCGTGGTCAAGACCAAAGAAAATATCTGATGAAGAATACGCAAAACTAACCACCAAGCTAGAGTGTTCTGCGTTCAGGGGTGTGCAAGTGCTTACCTACAAGTTCAACAATCAAAATGGATCAACGTAGAAGAATGGATTACAGCAGTTTTGTAAATGGCTTCAAAAAACCGAAAGACATACCTCTTTGCATAAATCATCACAGGAATAAGTGGGGAAATAGAAAACGTTTTCAATAACACGTTGTGTAGAATTTCAATCGGCTAAGGAACACGATGTGGCTTTCTCAGGTATATCAACCATTGCTAGGCATTTTGTTATGCAAACTGACGGTTATTCTAGGGTGTAAGCAATACGTTGACTGATTGAAATGTATGTTTTATTTCGTGCTGCGGTAAAACACGGTAAATCACGTGCGCATCATTTTCTCTCCCGCATTAGTTTGATTCCATACTTATTCATGACAAACTGAATAATCTCATCCACCTACGTTTGATATCGCGTTCACCCCAGTTGTTCACTGAGCTCAGTTTGATTGTTTCTGAACGCGTAAATTCATCTGGTTCTCCAGAGTCGTAAAANCCCCCCCCCCCCCCGTTATCACCACGCACAAACTGAACGATGCTTGAGTTAGTAACTGCTCAGGAGCATTTATTTTCAATCCTTATCAGAATCGGTTTTTCATGCTCTATTCTAGAACATGAATTAGCTGTAAAACCTACTGATAACAAAGCTTTTTCTAAAGATAATTGCAAATGAGATACAGAGATTTGCATGTGGGGTATGGTGAAAAGGTTCCGAAAATTATATTGAGAATTAAGTGGTAGTGTTTCGGTTTATAGTCGCAAGGGTTACTTTTGGTTCTCAGAACTAACCTCACGTATACCGGCCAATGAAGCATTTGAATACACTACATGAGAAAACATTTAGAACCATACCATTTGAACCTTAGAGAAGAGAACAGCTAAGTTGGCATACTGCACTCCGTATTGGGCATTAATTTTTAGATTCACCGGAACCGTTAAAAACTCACATACTGTTTCCCAATTCTCCTGTCCATATGAGGTGTATCAACGATAGTTTGTTCAGTCAGATGTTTGTCAAATTGCGTAAGGCTGACTAAGGGGAAACATAAAAAGTAATTTATATCTGATCTGTCTCGCCGCCCACCAAAACCGGAATGCTAATTTTCCCTTTCGGGGTCGAAAACTCGGCTTGTCGGGATTCATTTGTCATCTCTCGCGGTCAGCTATTCCCAGGCTAATTAGGCAGTTAAGGCTGCCTAAGCTGTCGCATTCCTTGTGTACGGCCTGGGAAAAACCGGCCGTTTGACGGTCTGCTTGGGGCTGAGACGTAAAGGCTCAATAGACCAATAACAGTTTCCCGAAAATTAGCGCACCGCTTTATTTGAGAGACAGACGGTATTAGCATATGGAAAGATGTGAGAAAAATACAGAGCTTCATCCACAGACTGGAAGGTAACAAATGCAACTGGGAAAAAGTCTACATACCTGTTCCAGGTGTTCCAGTTTGCTGGGAACCAGAATTTACAACGCTAACTACCGTCAGCTAAACGAAAGCTTTATACAAAAGTACTACGGTGGATTCAGCCCAAAATTGTTGGATTATTCTTTTGGTTTCAGGCGACATTAATCTC
Organism: Echinostoma caproni; assembly: GCA_900618425.1. Classification (NCBI taxonomy): domain Eukaryota; kingdom Metazoa; phylum Platyhelminthes; class Trematoda; order Plagiorchiida; family Echinostomatidae; genus Echinostoma; species Echinostoma caproni. The sequence goes on from UZAN01039698.1 coordinate 39,902, forward strand.
AATTGATAATGAAATACCAGTCAAATTTTAGGTCAGTTAGTATGGCCTGTACAAAGGAAGGTTCACTTACAATATGCTCGGACGTCTATACGAATCAATTTCCTATTTCGCGAAGAAGGTATGAATAAACAAACAATTTAAACGTAACTATAGTTTATGCTCTCTAAGGGAGCTGAATTTACAGATGTGAATTTGATTTTGATACCATGCTTGGTTCTCAATACTTGCAAATTGAGGTGCACCATGCGATTAATTGAACTGACCTATGGTTGAAACGACGTGGATGCCTTTAATAACTTGCGATTTGATAAAAACAAGATGTTAGGGGTCTGCGTGATTAAGTTGTTTTAAATGTAAACCACACATTTTAATTCAATCTCTGAAACTGTCGGACAACAATTTCATACAAAGTCTTTGTCTTTGTGTTCAAACCCACGTTATTCATGTTTCTGTCTAGATCATTGTCCGTTAACCAATCATAAATAATCCGGAACTCAGAAGCTACTGAAGAGTGATGCATTCCTTTTTGCTCTTCTTAATTACCCAATTATTTTCCATGAGGTTCGTTTGGCTTGAACTTGTTTCACTTCACTGTTGGTCAAAAAAGAATAATTTATTTGTGCTGTGGATGTTGTACTGGTAGCTGACACAGAGTATGCTGGACAGCCGTTCGTGTGTTGTTTACACTAGTCGGAAGCGAATTTAGAAATATTGATGTTGGAAAACAAAAACCATATCATTGGGCTGCATGATGATGAGCCCATATTTAGCATGGATGGCTTGGAGCGTGATACATTTTTCAAAATACCTTACACTAAAATACGCTAGTAAAATGCCATCTCAAAAAGGTCCTGTAAGAAAGCAAAATAGGAGAAGAGTATTACAAAATACTCCTAATCTTACTCCTTTATTGATACTAATCTATCAGTGGCTCACAAAACAAAGAATACTCGAACAATACGCCAGTTTCAGATCGAGTTACCACTATGCGGGGGAATCTTAACCACCATTGACGTTTGCTGTTCATGCTGGCCACAAATGTAACCAGGTAAAATCTATTTAGGCTTGTGCTTCAGGAATGACAACTGAAATGATATTATTATTCATTTTGCTGTCGAAGTGAGTGTCACTTTGAATATCTTGTTATCTCGTGTCACCAGTGCCTCAAAAATAAGGCATTACAGGGTGGTATTTGGTGAAACTGACAGAAAACATGATCAAAAGTCGATGGAATGACACCAGTGTTGTGCGGGTAGCCATCGAGTGAAACCGGATGAAAAATACCGCACACTTCATGGAGAAGAGAGAAATGACAAACATTTCGTTTTGGAAGTCACTTGGATAAGAATCTAGGCATTTTATTCGCTGGCTTGCTAACTTCGTCGTCCTTACTTAAAGAAAACCCTAACGATCTGTTTATTTGGCGCGTACCACAGTATTCGATGTTTCCTTTCTGTTTCAGGTGAACAATGGTTCGCCCACTTGAAAGAGTAAACAATCTATTTGTCTGCTGGGAAGGGATGGGGCTTTCATTCTCCCTACTTGGTCAGTGGATTTTAGCTGCTGCTACTTCTGCCACCGGTATGATAGCTTGTATGAGATGTCAAGAATATCTGCCCAAACATATCGAAATAATATCAAAAGATTGGTGATTTTTGAATTTCGAACACGGACACATTTTATAGGGAGCCACAAATAATTTTTGGTGTTCATTTGCATACGGTTTAGATGATCAATTGTTATTGATTCAAGTTATCGTTAATGGCAATAAACTTAGCCAATTTCAGTGTTATTAAATTCGAGTTCAGTTTACCTTCTTTTGTTATAGTACTTGCTGTTTGTTGCTCGGTGTGCTACCTTGCCAGTGCACCCGATTTTCAAAAATAATGGGAAAATAAAAGATTTATTTAAAGTAATTTGCCAAAACAACCCCCCCCCGTCGTGTTGTGTGCTATAAATGGTGCTATCCATTAACTATTGCGGCATACGGTTTCATTTCTCTTCAAATTATTCTTAAACTAGCCTTGATATTGGTATCAACCGATTATCTTTCACACAAATGTTCGATTCGAGGGTGTGGATAGAAGTGATTATTGGAGCTTCTTTTTATCATTGTGCACATGAAGTTGGGCTTATATCTTGAGGAGAATTTGCAGGCCCGTCGATTTTCTTGAGGGTCACGTTAGTAGGGAAAGTTCTGACGGCCTGGGACAGATAGCGAAACTCGATCATTGCCAAGACCTGCCAGATGTATCAGCTCCCCCCACCTACTCATTATTTGACTCTTCCCCTTAAAGGTGTACCTAACTAATGTTTTGCTGAATCGTTTGAACGGGGATGGTAATTGCTTTGGCTCCAAGCCAGTTTTCGACAACAGTGATTAAATAGCAGATACATCAATTCATATATTAGATGATATACGCACTACCTTGCCAAAAGAGCGCTTCGTTTCATGACATATATTCAAAGGAGGAAAAGGGATGCTCCTCTATGACCAAAATGTCCGTTATCTGAGTCGACAAAACATGATGGAAATGCAGGCTGGATGCTGAGCATAGTTGCCTAGCGGGATCGATTATATGTGAGAGTAGACTTGGGAAGTATCTTGGGGCTATGGCGCTATGTATCAATGGCCACCTGCTTCTTTGGAGATCGTCTATAATCACTTCCATTTCAGACCGATTAATTTATCTCTTCATCGTTCATATTTGAAAAGTAAAATACTTAGTAGTCACCTTACGTCACTTCTCCGTTAACCGTATTTCGATTTCGTGCCAGACAAACTTCCCTTCTGTGAGCTTCACGCGAACCCAGAAACACGGGTAACCGTTTGAAGTCAAAATCTATAAAGGTTACATCTATTCCATTTCAACAACGGTTCTCATGCAAACGTAGACTGTATGAAATAAACCTATGCGTTATTTTCGCGTGTTTAGAATACCCGAAACTGGCAGAGCTGGTAGAGATCCGGGGTGTGATCCTATCGATATCAGAAGGAGAAATTTTGGGTGAATAGGGTAGAAACTGTTGTTTAATGCAGACGACGCAAACTCTTTACTCTATAGCACTGAGCTCATCCCCATTGAAATCACAAATGGAGTACTCACTGGAATATGTGAAATTTGGTTTGTAAACTACTATATGCGATGAAATATACAAAAAGTGTTTTGTTTCTGTTTATAAAACCCTTTCAAAGTAATTCAAAATGACCTTAAAATGTGTTCCACTGACATTCCAAACGCATTGAATAATTGGTCCTCTGTTTTTAATAATCTAATTCTCAACTCAATACATTTATATGTATTCATTGAAATATATACCACATGATGAGAAAAACTCAGGCTATGGGTTGACTCAAAGAACAGTCCTTAAATCGAATAAAGTGGAGTAGAACGCCGGCTCTCAATTGTGCACTGATGTGTCACACATGTGTCAATCGCCAAAGTAATTTTTTCATTCTCTAGTATTTGTGCTAAGGACGCTCTTGAAATGAGCTTCGGCTGTTATGCTGCATGCAAGCTGCCTCGGCTGTCACTAGCGCGAGGAATTTTGTGTCTGTAACTCGTTCGGTAAAACTCATCATCCAAGCTCATTAATATGTATACCATCTTATCGAAGTCGAACACAAGAAACAAAATAAAGTCAGCACATTCAGTGAAAGACTACAGTAATAAGTACTGATCTGTTCGGTTAAGTTGGGTATACTTCACAGAAAATAAACGCTGTATTCTGAGAAAGGTTACCCACGGTAACCGAAACGTCGGTGAATATAATTCTCTGCCGACATCGCTATGTTATTAACACTATAACATTTACAAGCTGCATACTTTCCTCCAAAATAAATTAAACTCACACCACAGTACCTCAGATACATGGAAATGCAAAATATAATGTTGACACTATCAGAATGATCAAAACTGAAAATGTTGTTCATTATACAGTAGAGCTTTAGCATTTATTACAAAGATTAAAGCAGGAATGCATCAGAGAACATGGGGAAAGAACGTTGTAAAAGAGGAATCCACGTAGTAGTGATTTATTCTCGGAATGGAATCAGCACTGAAAATTCCGAATTTCAGTTCAGAAAGTGGAGTCAATTTATTACAACGCATAAGTCAGCTGTTATGTTCTATTACATACTGTTATTTTTAACTTGGAATGGTCAAAGATCTATTACGTATGGTGCACGAGAGAGAAGTTCATTTCATATTACAATTAGTCAAAGCACGAGTGTGTCGGATAATTTAGTATCAAAAAGACTAGGAAGGAAGTAGATAAGTATAATATCCTAAACAATATTATAACTAACACCGATTAAGAACCCAAACATAATGTATAAGCGAATTAGAGATGATCACAAATGAAAATATTATTGGTGACATTTACAAGGTCTATTTCATTAGGGTACAAATGGCAGCTGATAAAATATAAAGCGTTTTTAGGATTTCCTTGGCAGTAATGCCCCATGGGGCATATAGGGTAACGTAATTACGGTACAATTCGTAAATACAGATTGATCTTTGATGATTGTTATTCTTGTTGTTTCAAAAAATAAACACAATTCATTCCGATATTCCTTACGGATAACTCGTAAGTGCGAGACAAGTTAGAAAAAAGGACAACACTGACGTTAGCTTAACCGCATCCTCTAAACAAGTTTGCCATATAGACTGCACGTCCTCCCTATTACAATGAAAACCGGAGCAGCTAGCTTTACAACAGGTAACGGAGTACGAATTCCTTTCCCGTTTGTGTTCGGAGTAGCTTGGATACGAATCATCCAACACAATTGTTCTCTTTGCAGTATTTTTTATTCCTATCACTATGCTCGTCACAAGGCAACCGTGTCACGACAAAGCTGTCCTATAAGACATAGAAGCATGATTTACGTTAATTGCAACACAACTGAAGACACAACTACCACGTATATAACCGGAACATACCATCGATTGAATACTCTGTCTGCCTCAGGATTGGTCACTTAATGCCTCGTTTATTACGAAGCAATGTTGCTTTATTCATTTATCTCTAATGGACCTATAGGCCCTCACCAACACTGCTAACTCAGCGGCGGAGCGTTTGAACTTGGCCGTGTCATTTTGGTTATCGCTGGAGCATTGGTTTTTTTCGTCAAACATTAGCTCTGGATATATTTTCGCATCAATTACGGTGACCTCATTGATTACCTACAACGCGCTCAGTTTAATTACGACACGGGTATCCGTGCAAGATATTATTGACCCGTCTTTACGTGCTTTTCTAGTTTTGTGAGAAATAATGTTTAAGGATCATCAGAAATTTAATTGGTAAAGGGAGGAAACATCGCGCTGGCTGAAACGTTTCACATGAACACCGAAAGCTAAAGAGCATTAGTTTTCCTATCGTATTGTCGTCGAATATGTACTCAGTGTTTTCTAAGCTATCGGATAGCGGTCTTCTGATTCACTACAGAGAGTACTGCAAACATTGTGCGCTACTTTTCCAAGAATCGTGATTACAAGAATCCGTCGAGGATGAATTGCTTCACATCTAAGGTTTCCAATTATTCTGTGCATATAGACTAACGGAAAGAAAAAAATAAAAGTGGCGGCGTCATCACATATGTGCACTGGTCGTGGTTTAACTCTACGAAATGCATACTTGCTCGCTGTGCAGAAAACATTTCTTGTATTACTATGGAATGTAAACCACGTCTTCTCCCGCGTCACTTTTTGATCATCTTTTAAAATCTGTAAATCACTCTCGACTGTACTCCTCGTAAGTTGTTTATCTTCCTGGATATATTCTATTCAATCATCCTGGAGAAATCTGTCACATCTGTATTCATCGTTACTGGTGATTTAAACAGATCGGAGGTGACAGTTTACACGCTTATGTCACTTCAGAACATTGTTAGTCTTTCCACTCAACATTTTTGTTAAAGGACCATCTTTTTTCGAGCCTTCAAATATGCAACAGTAGACAAATCCAATCACTATCTAATTAAAATTTTACCTACAATATATGGTAGTTTAAAACAACTAATTCTAACGAAGAACAATGCAGGTGAGATACGTATACGAAAAAATTATCTGACCAATTTGATGGAATTAAAATCCATCGTTGCCGGTACGGACTTACAATTACTCTCCTATCGTGATATTTTAGTCTTCTGTGATAACCTTACCAACTATCTCAACTATTCTTATGATGTGTGCTGCCTTCAAAATAGGATTCACCAGCAGCCCAACCGCTTCATCTCTGATAGACTAAAATGGTTACGTGGGCTTAAGAGATAAACTGACGGTCAAATGTGTCAAATTTCATATAAGAAGCGAATCAGCGATCCAAACCGCTAGCCAGTCTGTTATTTCGCCCATAGGTGGTTGTTGTAGTGACCCCGTTAACCACCGATCTGTAACCCTGCTTCCGGTGTTATTGAATGTCATAGAATCAATTGTGGCAGATTCTCTGATGGAACACCTCGAAAGATACAACATTCTTTCAACNTTCAACAGCTCAACAGAGGTTCAGGCAAAAGGGATCCTGCTCCACGAATCTACATCTTGTTCAAGATGACTAAACCGGAACAGTCGACGAAGGAGATTCGGTGGATGTTATTTATCTCGACTTCTCGAAAGCATTTGATCGAGTGAATCACCGAATCTTGTTACAGAAGCTCTACGATTACGGCATTTGAGATTTCATGTTTGATTGGATTAGAGCATTCCTTCAACAACGGACCATATCAGTTCCTTTTTCTGATTCCATATCCGGATTTATCAGCGTCACTTGCGGTGTTTCACTAGGGTCCGTACTCGGTTCCCGTCTGTTTCTCGCATTCGTAGGTAATCTATCGAAAGTGTTAGGTCCAAAAACAATACTGTTTACAGACGACGCCAAAATCTGGAATACAGTAACAGAACCTGAGGGCTCTCTAACACTTCAAGAATCACTTAATGCAGCTCATCAATGGTTCAAGGAGAACGACATTGAATTCAGTGTTTCTAAATTGAAAGTCCTATCCCTACTCCGCAAGAGAGGATTCTCGAATATCCTCGGAATTAGCAGCTACCACATACTTCGAGTGAAAAACACTTAGGTATTGTTGTTCAGAAGGATTTAAGCCCCTCGATCAACTGCACTAAGGGTTAATCCGCTGCTGTGAAGAATGTAGGCATAATTAGGCGAGTCTTTGGTTGGTCAGCACTGTTCCCACGTTTGCTATTAGTGCACATTCGACCGTACACCGAGTACGCCATCCAAGCTTGGAACCCATGGTTGCAATGTGATCGTCAGACGTTCGAGCGCTCATAAATGACAGCCACCAATATGGTGGGATGGTTGAATTGCATTGCCTCACTTATGAGGAGAGATTGCGTTCACTGGGACTACATTCTGCTCAGTACAACCGATTTTGAAGAGACTTGATTTTGACGTATCAAATACTGCGGAACCCAAACCATCCATGTCGGCAGCTGCTGATGTTATCAAACAATGTACACCTTTGGGGGGACACCGTTTCAAGTTAATGATTCCAAGGTATCGACTGGAATGCCGGCGCCAATCTTTTGCGTCAGAGTATGCAGTACCTGGAACATCCTTCCATCTGACGTCGTTTGTGCACAACAGTTTAATTTTGCAAGCGGAGACTCAATGAAACATTACGTTTTATCCACTTTAGACCAAAACATAAAACATTTCATGTTTGTTTTTTGGACTAGACAAACGCGTTTAACTCTGTTGACAATAGCGTCCTATTGTCACAGCAACACAATCACCCGTCGCATCGTTTGAAATGGACGAAAATTCACTAGTCTCAATGGTCTTAGGTCTTACACTGTAACTGTAAACCAAGGTGTAAAGCAAGGTGGAATTTTATCCCTTTTTCTATTGTACGTTTACATCAAAGACTTGCCATTCACTCCAAATGTTTTCACATTTAAATATACCAATGACAAAATAGTTGGTGGTGCATCTCACAACAGTATTTCTTCAATGAGCTCCCTTAAATTAGTCATAAGTTTAATTTCTAAATGGTTCGATGGTGTTATTCTTTCCTCAAATAAAAACGAATGCATTGGGGTTTTATTTTCCGTCAACACTTCCTGGATCATCTGTTCCCCAAAAATTAATCAATAACTTAAAAGTTTCAAGGGATACAACATTTCAAATATCGTGGATGTTTTCTGGCTGCTGATCTAAAATAGCCCTATCACGTATAACAACCATTTCTTAGAGTCAGAAAGTTTACCTTTATTCTTCATGCTTTTGGCATTTTATATCATTTCTAAAATAATTTTCTCGTGCGTTTTATGCCATTGGACCTACTGCTCTCCCGATATCTTCCCCGGTGTGTTGTCTAAGGACTGCATATTGATCAGAAGCTCTCTGAAAATATGAAGCTATATCTTATGAGGCGCTGGTTGAATCCATTGTCAACCAACACCTTCAGGCGTGTGACCATCTGTTTGACTCCATCTTGTCCGATGCATCGCATCCTTTACACTAACCCCATTTCAACTTCTGTCACGCGCAATAAACCTTTATATACTCGTACCACTGCTCTTCACAACTCCGTTGTACCTTATCTTTCATGTTTGGTTTATAGGGAGCGAATATCAAACGGACTTTTACATACTCCAATGTAAATTTGCACGTTGAAATTTTCTCTACCTTTTTATGCGTTCTCGGTGTCCTCTTCATTATCATCTAAGTAACAATTTGTTACATCTTTAAATTCATTTTTAAAAGCGTGTATGCCAAAGCAAAGTGATAACATTCTTGTCAAAGAAACGTCTGTCCTCATTGAATGAATAAAGTGCACTCATGAATTGACTTGATTTGACTCTGATCACATATAAAGCAGTTTCTCAGGCCTGTCACTCAAAAGATCAACTCAGGGTTCGAGTTTGCAGTCATCATCATCATCCCAACTGGCTTATATACACGACAGGACAGTAAGAACATAGAATTAAATAAATTTTCAAGCACCAGGCGTACCTTCACCAACATAATATGATCTTTATGCACTAGAAGTAGATCATTGAATACGGCTGTTTGCCCGCCAGTAAATGCTCCCATTGGAGAATATATTAACCGTGGATTTCTATGCGTACTATCTTATTGGAATTTTAGATTGCTGTAACTTCTAAGCTGGGGTTCAAACGGTTTGAAACAATCCGCAGACGTTCGAGTAAGTGGTCCACAATCTCAACCCCATTCACTGTATAGGGAAACAATGTATATTGCAACTTCTAACCCGACCTTTTGTGGTTTCGGCTTCATCGATCCACAACGCGCACACACTAGTAGGTAGTTGTAATTGGGAGGAGACAAGCATCCGGCGCAATTCATCAGCCCTAGGACATACGGTTCCCAAGCAAGAAGAGCTTTTCTCATTGGTGGATAAGTTTAACCAGATAAACAACTGCCCCTGCACTTGCTTTTAAATCTAACCGGAATTAGGTGTAAATCCCTTTTAAAGATGGTTATGAGAAGTAATATCTACGTATTACAATGCTTTTAAAACTGTTCAGTTGTAAATACAACGTGGATTAGGTGTTTTCAGCTTACATTCCGACGACAATCATGAACGGTAATCTTAAAGTTGCTGCTTGTATCTTGATCGGAGAGCTATATTTCCGTGCATGTTTTTAGTGTGTTTAAGCAACCACTGTTCCTAACCTATTTTCGTAGCTTAAATTTCATTTTCAAATTAATGCAGTTCACATCAGTTTCATGATGGCAAATATCTGAAAATCTCCAATCTGAAGCGCTGCCTGGCACAGACAATCAGCAAAGAAGTAGAACTACTTACACATGACGCAGAATATTTCTAATGCCGAGCTCAATTTCCCCAGATTCAATGGGAGAGCTTCTGTACTTTTATTGCGAGAGCATTTACGTCTAAGCAAACGTACATTTCCTTCCATTATTTACTACAAACTCACAAATAATTTATCTAGCTCGAGAAAGCAGTTTTTACAATTTAATGAGAGTAGAGCAAATGATTCGGTTTTAGCTATTTTCTATCCTGATTCACTAAACGCTTTAGTTCTGAGTCCCATTGTATAAAACGTTAAACTGACCGAGGAAAATAGATTGCTTTTTAGCATTGCTTGATAAGATTATTAGAGACGTAAAACTGAAGGCGGTTTGAATAGATTAATAAGATACTGTATACATTTGGCCTTGGAAACATCTGTTTTTCTTTGTTTTCTTCCGCATAAATTATCGTTTAATTACTGTTTTCTGGTCTAGCCAAATAGTACCATTGGAGACGACCAAAAAGAAAAAATATTTACATTACCAGTGTATTTAGTCTAAGGCATACCTCCATGATCATGCTGTTTGCCTTTTGATAAACAAAAGTTTCTTAGTGTCCATTGATCTTACGTCTACTCATTAGGGTACTGGGCTACCCATAAGAATGCGGCTCACAGTGGGAAGGACATCTGGAGTGCATTGTTGCCTAGGCCTAACAAAGAGGAAACAGCTGTTCTGCAGCAGTTGCCCATACCTGTAAGTGTAGCTTTCTTTGTAGGTTGCGGATGAAAACACGAACATTTGCAATTCCACTACAAAGCTCGTTCTGAACAAGAAATGTTACCAGCGCCGATTGTAAAGCCTGTAGCAAGACATAAAATGTGCAATAACAGTACACCGTTCAGAATTCCATCTCCGCACTATCATTAGTGTAACCTCAATGAGGGAGAATCATTTTGTCACCAGCATCTGACGGAACTTTCATTATTGAAGCAAGTAATTCACTTGATTGAAGGAGGCTAAGGGTTATACATTTCGAAACAGAATGCCAAGTTGTGGTGTACAGTGAAATGCGGAAGGGAAATTTTTGCTGCAATAATCTTTAATTACACTTATTTTAATTTGCGAAGGTCCTTGGTTTCGCCCAGATTTGAGCTTCTTTCTGCAGTTAACGGGGTAGTATTATGTCTTGATTAACGGAGCTGAATTTTCTATAGTAGACGGATGATTAGGAAAAGTACAGATCTATTCGAAGAGAGATTATCTATTCTCGTTTGCATTTAGACTTTAAAGATCACTTGACGCAAATAATTTTTAATTTCAAAATAGATGCTCAGTATGAATTTTTGATGTTGAAGTATGCAAATCATGAAGAGGCACTAATGATTCTGCCAGACTGGCTTGTAATACAAACTATGCGAGAGCTATATCCGCCAGATCCATCATATGAGCATTTCTTATACAGGTATTGATCAGGTTCGTGCAACAGCACCCTGACACTTTCCTCATATTTGTTCCTCCCAACGCTTCGTGTTTTGAGCCTCATTCGCGAGATTGATATTGCCCACATCACACGCAACAAATCTGTAATAATATCCACCTATGTGTTTGCTTTGATTAACCGAATACCACTCAAATGTACCATTTCTCATTTTTTTATGACTGTTTCTAGTGCATCATTTGTATAATAACACAATCACAGTAAAAACATAACCATGATTTATTTATCAAAATGACCCATAAACTTGATACAGGTATTGTACTTTCAACTCATCCATGATCTATTTGCTCATGTTCACTTTCAAACATTGGAGGTAGTCGCCCAAGAAAATTTGACAGTTTCCTCTAATACGTGCCGCATCTAAAGCACTATTGAAGCAGCTAACTTATTCGTGTTTCTAACACAGGGAAAGGTTTTCGGTTACGTTCGAATCCCAACTGCTGGGCGGTAATTGAATGGATAAATCGTTCGACATGATTCCTCCAGGAACTGCATTTAGGCCAGAAAACTGTCATTACTCAGTTCATTTTCTATACACTGAATGACAGTGATGAGCTATCTAGAAGATGAATGTTCAACCTAATAAGTACTCCTGAAGCAGCGATCATTTGTGAAAAGAATGAACTTTTATGCTGATTTGTAAAAAATATTTTTCAAATCTGAGCTAAAACTTTTGAACTACTACAAATTTTAGCATAACCTAGAAGATCATGCAAATTCAAACGCTGATGTAAGAGAACCAAGAACATAGAAGTGGACGATAAAGTTAGTAATAAATAAACTTTATCCATAGTCATCAATATCAAAGTATGACATTATAAACATGTTTTTCCGATATAAGAATCATGTTGCGCGAGCTTGATCAACACTCGTATACTCTCAAAGCGCCCCAATTTAATTTCGAACCCAATCCAATCGAAAAAAATCGGAATGTGAAATTCAGCACGCTCCACATAGCACGTCTGAATGTTGATAATTGGCAAACTACTAATGATACGGCTCAGCTTTTCAATCAATGATCTCGGCATGTTCTGTATCTATATAAATGGCTATACATGTTACTTGAACTTCTGACAACCGTGTCGCATTTGCGGTCGATGCTGAAGTAAATGTGCGTTATCTTTAGTTGGTGAAATTCACGGAATGGGATAAACACAAATATGGGAAGTCAGCCTTTTCTAGCTGCAGCACCCCGTCAGTTACTACTTATTTGGTCAATCTATCGTGAGCTTAATAACGCTTTCGTACGTTCGTTGTCAGTGATTCGAACGATAGAATTAACAAAATGGTTTACGTCCTTTCAAAACATTTGTTAAGAATTGAAACGCTAAATTTATTTATTTATTTTGACTTCATAAATGTGCAGAATAAGACACTTCGAAGTAAAACTCACACCGAGTTGCAAGGGGATTGGGCTGACTCTTTCGGCTGTTTAAGAAACTGCATTAGGACTAATAAAGATATTTCCATCGCACGTAAATGATTGAACTTGTAGGGTATTAAGGATCTCCCAAGGAGTAAAACCCACACCCAAGCTCATCAAGTGTGCCTGGTGCCTCTTAACGATCGAATGGGCTAATCCAAGCTTGGTACTCTAAAAAATGCACTTGCGTTTTATCCCTTCGAACAGTTGACAGAAGCATCCAGTAGAGTTTTGCCATTGAAGAGATAATCGTTCAACATTTGGAAACGCGGTTTGCTGGTTATAAGCGGTTCATACTTAAAAAAGAAACCCACCTTATTCTGTCCAACTGTAAACCGTTTGCAGATGATGGCAGTTACGCGAAATTTAGTTCCTTTTGTTTCATTGGCAGTTGTTTTTTCGTGATTTGCAGATTGTTTTCATCTATCATTTCCCCATTTTGATACAACTTCTTGTTACAAGTCGATAAAAAATCAATGTGACGTTTAATCCAAGTCTATCTGTGTGGATCTATCTGATTTGACAAACTTGTAAAATGCTTTTGTAGATTATCTATCAAAAACAAACTATACTTGGATTTCCAATGGCTAGTTTTTTTTGCTAAGACAACGGAGGCTACGTGCACAGTTTTTATAAATGGATCAGTTAGCTATTCCTTATTCGATTATTGCTTTGTTTACCTGTCGAAATATCGTTTACCATCAAGCAGAGTTTCGAGGGATAGCTATTTATGGTGGATGAATAGAAACAGAGGGTTTTTGTTGGGAATGGCGTTTACCATGTATCCAATTCGTTGATAAACTCAAACGTAAATGACAGTTCTGTCCAATAAATAAAAGCATGCATTGCGAGTTTTGACCATTTTAGAAGAGCAGCAAATGTAAACTATTGGCAATCCGCAGGAATCCACTGATCAGCTACTTGTTTTATTACATCAGCAGTAAAAAAGGCGCGATTTATCCTCTTCTGTCATCTTCCACCTTTATCACATACCCCATGTTGCTGTACTCAATATTGAAGATCCCTTGAGTGGCACAGAATTGGAGATAAATTAAGTCATTTAAAAATGTTTGCAATCAAAAATGACAGCTACGTTGGTTGAAGAAAGATATACTATTGGAGGCTATTCCAGTCCGTCAAACAAACATCCGTTGCTTGTAAACTTCAAACTTCAAAGCACAATGTTTCAAACTTCGCCTACCCGGTAAAATAATGGCACAGAAAATACTCTGTGCGTGTATACATTTGCAAGGTGTGTACTGTATGTCCTAACCTACATAGCAAATTTATTCGGTTACCGTAGCAGTGTTTGTCGTTCTTCGATGAGATTGATCACAATATGAAGGATAGTCAGTAGGTTCCGTCGTTGAGCAAGAGTGGAAGTGAATAATACTGGCCCATCTATCGAAAGCAGTTTGTTTTAGCACCAATGCTGACCTGCGGTTCATGCGAGCTCTTGAAATCAAGTGTTTTTTTTACCAACACACACTGATGACCTGTGAGCCAGTGCGCATTTAAAAATATGAATTAACTAGAAATATACTTTGGTTAGGAAATGAGATACTAACTATAATTAAAGAGATGTATAATCTAGATACTTGGATCTTACTTGTGCTGAATGAGCGTTTTAAAGAAATTTGCTAATTACTAGTTTGTCTGTTCTTTCTTCTACTCTGACAAACGAAGGATTTGCCGCAATCTGTCACAAAAAGTAATAAATTAGGTTTGTAAATAGTGGAAAATGTGAGGCCTGTAGCTGTCAGAGACTGGATGGAAACCAGGTGTACCAGTACGCACATGACTAGAAACAATTAGTAATTGTATGACTCGCACACTCTATGGGATAAGGGTAATTCGGGTTGTTAATTAGCGGAGTTTTGGTTGATGTTTTCCTTTAGCTACCCTAGTCAATTCGTTGTAACATCCCTTTGCTTTCCTGGGATTTGTCCAAGTTGGATTAGCGGAGTGGTGTAAAGACAAACGCTGTTCCGGCTATGATGTACCTGCGAGCTGAATAGTTTGACAACAACGTAAAATTGGCTAGACTATTTGCACCCATGTGGTCCCAGTTCGACATCACTGAACGTTTTAGACTAATTAGGGATGAATGGTTCTTATTTAGAAGTTCAAAATTGTCTGCGTGGTTCTCCATAATCAGAGGTATTCTCGATCTGTACAACTGAGCTGAGACACGAGTTTGCCTTTCACAACATAGCATGAATTTGTATAGGCAATATTTATTTAGTCACAGAATTCAGTGTTCATCTTTACTCAACAGACTTCGCCAGTGCGACATATAAAAGTATTTGATCGTTTGACAAATCAAGGCAGAACAAATTGAACAAATTCAACTTGTGAGTAGTAATGCATGGGAAGTGCGGTATATTTTGTAATTGTCCACTATTCGAAAGTTATCTTTAAATAACACTCTCGGTTCATACACAACCATAGACTCTTGAGGCGAAATATCCTAGGTTTCCTCTCCTTGGAGCTTATCAGTACTGCATATTCATTGTCTTATGCAGTGTTTGAACGCCGGACCGATCAAGTCGGACCCCGGTTGACAACAATCATACAATAAAGTTTGCTCAGTCTTTGATGACGCTCAGTTATTACTTACAGACTGACCATCTTATAACTGCAACCGAATGCTTATGTGCAATGAGTTTGAATTTGGACCTCAAACAAGATTACAACGAGATAAACGTGAGTCTAGTGCATTCCGAGTTTATAGAATTTTACGTAAAGACGGGGAATGAGAAATGGTCGGTGCAACGCAAGTGCAACAGAGCACTTCCCATTTATTTGTAACGTTACAATAATGATTGTAGTAACGTTTTTCTTATGAATCAGATTGATTAAGTCAAAATTGGGGACTGGAGACAACCCGTGCTGCATAAATGCTATTTAAAATAACGTGAGCTTTTGGATTAGTATAGCTTGTAACATCAATTAAAATTTGCACGATCGAATAAGTGATCGTATTTGATTCAATTGCTCATTATTTCTACATGGAATCCACTGTAGATTTAATTTCCCAAAACATAAATTGAATTCCTCTAAGTGTAATAGAACACAACATTATGATATCATCAACCGGTCAGCTCTAGGACAACGAAATACTTCGTTCATGGTTACCTAGTCCATACCCCAGTTTCTATTGCAAGCACCGTTCAGATTTTTCGTGAGTTGATACGATCAGAGTTGCCCGTCGACAGTGCTTTTGTGAACACGGATCGGTTCTGCTCTTTTATTTCAAAACAATCACGTCAGAAGAAAGAACGGACATGCCCGGCTGAAGGATAGGTGTTGATTGAATAAAGCTATTGAGCATTGAACCTATGGATTTAAGGATCTCCACCCCATGAATCCGGTCGAGTATCGGACTATTTCAAAGCGTGTGATTCTAATCTGAATTCCCTTTAGCTACCTAAATTTGCCGTGACGATCATGCAAAACCTGTGGTTCATATGCCCTTTCAAAGCAAGTTTGCTGCGAACGTCCCCTGTTATTGAATATTCACTAAATCTAAGCACTACCCTCGAAAAGCCTTACAACAAACGTCATCCTATCACCTTTAGTTATTCTTATACTCTCGCTAGCTTTCCGAAGCGCCATTTTAATTCTTCTAATTAGTTCGTTCACATAGGGAAAATTACATACGAATCCTCGAGAAACGTTTGTTAGCGACATTACAGCAACTTCCAGTTGAGTAGTGTAGCTGTTCTCAAAGGGTATATTCACGAACAAACAGAAAATTGACAATTCATTTCAATGAAAAAAACATTTTTCGCGGTTTTTCAAGTTACAATCTACCGGTTTTGAAAGAGATGACTAAGCTTGCGATGCCTGTATTCGTTTCGATTGGTTTTAACTTCAGATTTGCATATTCCGCTAATTCTTTTTACACTCGTAGAACATTTGGTTTAAAGCAATTTTCAAACTAAGTATCTATGAGAAATGTGTTTGGAAAATCTTTAGTGCGTGGTTCTAATTTGCTAATTTTCTCCACGCGGACTGGTCCAAAGGTTTAAATAGCATAGAAAACCTCATTAACTCTACTGCGTGTAAACAACATTCTTTTACTCCGAAACCTTACAAATTCATGCAACGGATTAATTCAACCATTAATCAAGTCTAGTTGTCAA
Organism: Echinostoma caproni; assembly: GCA_900618425.1. Taxonomy (NCBI): domain Eukaryota; kingdom Metazoa; phylum Platyhelminthes; class Trematoda; order Plagiorchiida; family Echinostomatidae; genus Echinostoma; species Echinostoma caproni. Next base: position 56,721 of record UZAN01039698.1, read on the forward strand.
TGTGTTTACATTTTTTCAAGAGCCTAAAGAAGATTATTCCTTTTCCGAAAAGATGTTAGAATAAACTGATTCCATACAAAATTAAATCAATGGCGTTTGGACACTCAATGTTCATATTGGCACATTTAGTTTCTCATAGTCATCTGGCACAACCGATGGTCTTGAATGTGGGGCACACTTCATGGGTCATCGTTTATTCTCGTCTTCCAGTTATGTGCATTCAAATGCAATAAAACTCTGAGTGATGACCGAAAAGAAGCACAGGACAGCTATTCCGTTCTTTTAGTTACTTATTTATACAGCGTACTTCTCCTGTTCCTACAGGACTCGAATCGCGAATGTTCATTTCGAGATGCGAAACCGGTACATTTGAGTTACACGGTCAAAACACAATTTTATTGAATTATTCAATGAATCAATGCTCTCTGTCTTTCGTCCTAAAGATTTCTGTCGGATTTAACTCATTACCCTCCATTATCGGTTATCCCTATTCCGACGCTGACGCACGGAAACTAATTTCATTTGATAAATTCTGATAACACACTTCTTGCAACTAGTGGTATGTTTTTTATAGTATCGGAGATTGTCAAATGTTTTTCTCCGGTACATTGTATGCGGTCATTACGGAACGTAGATTGTCTGCCTGTGAGTACGGAAATAGACGTATCATACCGCAGAATAAGCATAAGAACCGTCGTTAACGAATGCGTCCGGATAAACAACTGTAAATATAAGTTCATCACACCATCATCAAACTAATTTTTGGGTTAACTTTGAGACGACTACGGTTGTCTTCTTTTGCATTAAATCGTAACATACATCGTTTGCGTGGGCCAGAAGTGTACTATCGGTATTCTGAAGGATTCCCGCTGATTTCAAACTCTATTTTGTTTTTCAATTGTCTGTCAATCATCGAATCGTCTTATTCTAAACCTTCGCTCTCCGAAACGAAGCATACGAGTTCACACTAATCAATTTAGACTTTTCAGGTACGTTTGGGTCTGCTTTGCCATAAAATTCCAGATTTCAAGAACTCATTTTTCCACCGGCGTCGGATTGCTGAAGAATTTAGATTTCAACCGCCCTTTCGAAGTCTTCCTTTGAATGACAACAAGTTTCAAGTACTATCTATCCCATGACCCAGGAGTCCTTCCTGCTATGTGTTTCAATGAAGCTCTAATTGCCAAAAACCAATAGTACTTCGTACTCTGGATGATCTCCCCAGGTTCCATTTTCCCGTTAATTCTGACAAATTAATGTACTGAGATCTGAGAAATGTCCTATTCGATAACTTTTGGCCTTCTAATATTGACGCGCCTGATGTATAATCAGAATTCCATTTCAATCGATCTATCCGTTTCGTTCATTCAGTCACATCCTCGGTGCTACAACGTGATTCATGAAATCAACCTGAATATTTTATTCGAATAAATCACTCGGGGAAGGAAAATCCTATGCTATCGATGATAGAAAACGCAAAGAAGATTGTGACGTTTTCTTCCACACTCTTTGGCTTTAACTGATGAAAAGAACTGTTTTCCTGAAAGTAACGTTCACAGGTCTGTAGGCACGAGTGCAACTGATCTCACGGTGTTTTTTGCGGGGTGGGGGTGGGTGAGCATTATCACAGTTTCGTTCCACATTAGCCAGATATGGAAACTATACTGTTGAACCAGAATGATGTTTATTGATTTGAATAAGTTAATTGAGATTTAGCACCGAATTTATCTGCAGAATCATGTGAACGAAAAACATGAATTGGGAAGAGTTTGTAGTATGCGACATTTTGATAAACCTCTTTACTTAACACATGTGATTTCTGCCTGGCCATATCTCACCGGCTCACTCCCTTAATAATTCGGCTTTTGTTACGCTTTGATATTCAGGATTATTAACACATTTTCAAACATTCTCGTGTAGAGTTCACAAACATCCGTTTCGTGACCAATGCTTCTCTTCACCGTCTCTTCATCCAAGTCATTTATCCCGATTGACATATTCCGCAGTCTCCACTTCACAATGAATACATACACGGGAAATCCCCATGGTATATGAATATGTACGATAGAAACGAATCCAATCTGTATTGATTCTGTCATCGTACTTATCCACAATTGTTTCCCGTTATTAGTGAAACCAACATTGATCAAGATGGAAATCGAATCACATTGGACATGGCTGATGTTTTTTCCGTCTATTTCTGTTAACAAAATCCTCGTCGGAATCTTCTCTTAGAGGTGCTACGGCATTGGGAAAACATCAAAAAATCGATCAAGCGTCAGTTGAAGTGCATTCACTTGCGCCTTACTCAATTAATCGGACACACCCAGTAACGTAATACCGATTATTTTGCTGAACGCAATAATAATAATTCACGAAGAACATAATGGTCTATAATCTATATGTTTATATTTATGTGTAGGCGATTTTGTGACTGCCAAAGTGATAGAGATGTAAATTTTCAGGCCAGTCAAAGGAATAGCAGAAGAAAAATCATGTTTTCAAAGAGCAATCAGAATGCTCACAAAAAAAGAACGGGGGATCGAATGGAGGGACACGGGGGTGGAGTAAAATGAGGAAGAGGCAGATAGAATTCGACAGAATACCCCACAGGTGGAAAAACTGAGTAACGCATCTGGGAACCATAAACCCCGTGCAAATCGTGTTTTGTTGTTTTGGTGATACTGTTGTGAGTCGTTCGTCTTGGATTGTTTGCCCGCATGTTTCTGTATGTTTTTATGTGTGTGTGTGTATGTGTGTGTGCGTGTGAATGCACTTCAAAACAGCTAGAGTTTCAAAAAAAGAAGGAAAACATTCTTAATCATCATGATGATATTAGTTGACGTGTTACACAGATTCCAAATGCAGCAGTAATAGACGCACTGGACAGAAGGATAGGAACAAAGGATTGGAGTGGATTGGTTTGGAAGAGAGAAACAAAACGACGCGGCGAGAACATATTTGGTGATGAGAAGCACGATGATCGGTGATAATTTGCCGAAACCAGACACACGGATACGCACCCATACTTAAACATTGGTGCACACAATACAAATAATCGTTTTGCATTTTACCAACTTCGCGGATCAATTTCAAGAGACTAACGTGTACACTTTAGCGCAGAGACACAAAAGAAAAGTAACCATGCATCCCGAATAGGAACCAAAACAGTTCTTGATTCCAGTTCTGTCCAGTTGCATGCTTGTTTGTATTGCAATGCCAAATGTGCCAAAGCAGTTAAATATATTCTTTTAACTTGAGAGTAATCATGAAATGGTTTAGTAGACAAACACCTGATCAAGGGCCACTAGATTTGTTTTCAATTGAAAAACATTTATATTCGAATTAGAGTCGGACACGGTACCAACCGAATGTTGAATAGATGGATTTGTTGGTTCATAGTTTAGGGTTGCTGGCCCGAAGAGGGGCGAACAACAAATCAGATCGGAGGAAACAGGCAAATAATAGTCATAACGGGCTTGCAAAAAAAAATATCGAGAGTAATTTTAAAATTTTTAAAATAACGTTACGTCGCATGTGAATCTCTTCAGTGTGGTTATTCAATTCCAATCGTATAGTTTCTGGCGAATTTTGGAATCTGAAATGACGGAAAAAACAAACATTCGCCGATTATTGGGCTCTTGATTTATATCATTTAAGCGATTGCAGATAATTATTGTAGCGTGTAAAAACAAGTTACATCGTTCATTAAAGTAGTAAATAGTTTTATTCCATTATTCAGTGAATTTCTAATCGTATTGTATTGTGTATAACGTTTACAAGCACCGGAGCTTGCATTTCAGTTTCATAGTGTACAGGGAAACTAGACAGGTTGAATTCGTTTTAATTGAGTCAAAACCGCGGAGTCTGGTGCCACGTTGAACAAGCTGTGAGCCCCCAAAAAGCTCACACACATGGATTGCACCCAAGGAAAAATGAAAACCCGTCTGATAAGTTGCACGGTTCATAAATAGGTGGAATACTTGCGCTTTAAATGTGAGGTCATAAGTTCGACTTCCCTATTAGATGGATCAAGTGGAGTTCCTGATTAATGAGAACCAATCTGACTGTCCCATGTTTGATGGTTTTATCTATTCACCCTTTATTCTCTTTGCCTAGGACATAATCAACTGAATAGCTCACATACTACCTTCCGAAACATGAACTCAGTTGGTTTCTGATTGTTTATTGACATAATGTTAAAAGAAACAACTGTTTGTGGCACATAAGAAAAATAACAAACGGTCACTTGTTTATTAACAAAAATGATTGTAATCAGCTCAAGCTGGTGAGACGTCTTTCATTATCAGTCAAGTAGAATAAAACGGATAAACCTACCACCTAGTACTCAATCATCACGAAATAGTCATTGGACATAGCGCGCATCGATCCCGCCAGACCTTCACAATTGTAAATACCATCATCTCCTGGACGCACGTTGGAGATGGTCAGAGTGCTGACAACAGATGGCATTGGTGAATCGCAATTCTGTGCCACACTTGTTACCCGGTATCTGTTGTCATTCTCGGGCAAACAACCCCAGTTGAAACGCCAGATCACACGAGGTAATGGGTGACCGGTCACACGACATGTGAGAACCACTTGTGTGCCGGCTCGGACGGAGTGGCGATAGTTCCCGGAAGATTCAATGGTGGGGCCAGCTAAGTTGCATAAAAGTGAAAAGTATAAAACGTTTAAGTATACCGATTTTCATATGGGAAAGACATTGAAATTTATTACGTTTATATAGTTAGGTTCTGTGGGGACTTAATAATGTTCATAAAACGTCGGAGAGTTCCAAAACATCTGCTTCACTATTTTTGGACGTGCATACTTGTTTGACGCAAAACAAATATAATTAATTTATTTTGCACTGGGAAGGGAACAACAAGCTTTAAATACACGGTTAAGAAACCCATATCATTTTGTCAAATCACTTCTATCATGAAAAAGATGGTTGAAGCGTGACAAAAGTAAAAGCATACGATCAGAAGATGACCCTCATTTATTGCGATTGTGATCACGGGCTATGAAAAACATTTTTGGTTGCACCCCACGTACATCTTCCGCGGAATGGTTGTTATCTATGAAGTAAGACCGTTTTTCTGTACGGGACAGGTGATCAAGTAAACACAGATTATGAGTTCGCTAAGAAAATTGTTTGCGAATTATTTCGATCCGCGCCAGACAGGAGACATACCGCAGTTACGTTCATCTTCTCCGTATTCACAATCCTGGTCCTTGTCACAAACGAACGATCGGGGAATTCGGCGTTGGCTGTTGGGGCAAGTGAACATGTAGTCACCGCATTGCGCAAACAAAGGATCTGTGGGTTGAAAACACATAAACAATGAAGTGTTTTTCATTTGTCTAATTCCGATTTGATGAGTTTTGTTCTATGCATCTCCAACAAATCAGCATTGATCGTTTGAGAGTGCAAATGCGTGGGTTGGCGTACCTGGGCAATTGGCCTCATCAAATCCATTTCCGCAATCATCTTCACCGTCACAGATCCAATGAACCATATGTGTCGATTTGAGTGGTGCGCGGTTTTGATAATATTCACATTTCCTAACCGTGGGTTCACATTCATCTGAAACGACAAGCGGAATAAGTCACAAGCTAGCCAAGAGACATACTATGAGGCTGAATAAATTAAAAAAGGACTGAAGAAAACAGAAGACTGGCTAACAATTGTTTCCCCACATTTTTGGTATTGCCGTTTGTGAGTTACTCTTGTACTACAGATCGTCACAGGTTGGGTTGGGATAAATACAGTTCACATTTCGCTAAATGTATAAAAATGATTATTTAAGAAATGAACAGAATTATTAGCAGTTTTTTGATTAATGAAATTATTGTGAAGAATAAAACCTTTTCTATGTGTCGGTTAATCAAACTGCATAGGACTTATTCTTTAGGAAAGTATTCCTTTCACAATGGTTTCGAGCGTTTTGTTTTTTAGTGCAAATGTATGTCGTAGCCGACAAGGAATGCCGAAATACCAGCTGACATACATTTGGCGTAAGGTTTCAGAATACATGCTGCTAATGATGGCCAGTAAGTTAGAACTCCTAAATGTCGTTGATCTCCTTGGTGTATACAAATACCACGTGGAATACTGTAAGAAATTCATGGCATCAACTGAAATGCACTTGTTTATCACGAAGCTAAAACTCGGTATTCAATAAAATTCATTGGAATCCAAGAGAATGAAGTTTAATTGTTGATGATGGTAGATCGAATGACACAAAATTGACGAAATTGGTCAGTCTGACAAACTACAATGGATTATTGGCATAATGTGGGCAAAATCCAAAGGACAATATACATATACGACAGCCACATGACAACATTTGTCCTCATGCCTTTGGAAAAATGAAGCACGGCAGTGGGATCTTTTTGTTGAAGGAAAAACATTTTGCAAGCGTAAAAGTCAAACGTTATGCAATCTTGTGCACATAAATGGGACTTATGTAGTAACTGATGGTGTTTAGAAAGCTTTCTTGCGTAATTTATCTGTTCACCTAAACGTATTGTCCGTTTCCGTATGATTTTACCTAGTTTTTACTTCAAGAGTATGTTTTTTGAACCACATTAGTGAAGTCAACAACCGAGAAAAGTACACTTTTGCTGAATTCCCCACAAAATCCACCCAAAAATATTAATGCACCTCATATGGTACAACATACGTGTTGACGGGTTTCCTTGTATGTACTTTATTGTAATCTTGACAGCCCGTCCTCCATTTTTGCTGCGTTGGGAGGGGCGGGGGACAAAACTTAACCAATTCCATTGTCTAAGCTGGTAACAGTTTCAGTGCTGCTATTTCAGTAAATTCGTAAAAGCTGCAGTACTGTATGGTAAACGCATTAAATTATTTCCTGGTTTCTGTTGGGTGGGTTGGGGGTTGCATAAGAACTCGTTTGGCGCATGTGCACTAACACTCTCTGCACCACCAATCACCTTCCGCATGGAATTCAATAAAACAAAGTTATGTGCATTCGCTGGAAACAAAATGCACGCACAGAAAGTGCTCGACGAAAATTGTAAGCGTTGAATGGATCGATATAATGTAATAAAAATTGGGCATAGCAAAATTGACAGGTTACTAGTTTGCATTTTTGAGAAAGTACATTAATTGTATTCACCTTTAAGTAAGCGTCAATTGTCCACAAAATTTGTAATATTCGATCTGGCTGTTTCAACATGATCGTCCGGGGACGAAATTTAGTATAAAATATATTAGAGTTGTTTACTGACATATTTAAAAAGAAACGTACTGCACAATCTCGGATCTTCGTCTGAGCCATCTGCACAATCGCGTACACCATCACAGAATCGACCTGCCGGGAGACAGTCACCGGAGCGACAACGGCGGAATCCATGCGGACAAGTATCTTCGATCACAATGGTAGATGTTGCAAATCGATCGGTTCCCTGTATGTATTTCATCCCATAAAAATTAGTGAGTAGAGGTTGGAAAAAGAGATCACTGGGAGAAAAAGATCACTTAACGTCTTTCAAAATACAGTTATTAATAATAATAATAGTATTAGGCAAACAATTAATTACCCAGAAAAAGTACAATATTCGTTTGAAACAGGCACAGATTATCTTCAGTTTTTCAGTCTCTTTAATCAACTGAGATTGTGCAGGTTTTGTTTATTGTTTCCGTATAACAAAGGTAAATTGAGATTCAAGTATTTGGACTGTTTGAATCCAAACTCACATCGACTGAGCAGCGAACTTGAGTTCCGTTGTATTCGGCCCCCAGGCCAGATCGGATAATGAAACGAACACGATTGGCGGCTACCCGTTCTTGTTCGAAACGGATTCGGGAATCCATCAAACTGAATGTGGGCAGAACATCGGCTGGACGTCCGGTATCTTCCATCACATAGCACTCCATTTCGATCGGATTGTTCACACGGACCTTTACGACAGATGGAGTGATCACTACGCGGTATTGTACAGTGGCTCCTGCGTTTAGAAACGCAATGAAGATTGGAGTTGTCAGGGTGTATTCATACCGATAGGAGACTGTTAATTCACTATTGTAACATACTAAATCACCGTTTCAATGAGACTTACGTAATTACACCCACAGAGCGCAAACATGTTGGCGATTATTTAACAATATGTTGCATAGAGAATAAGTGAGACTGTTTGAAATGTGGCTAATAAAGCTCAGTGGATTTGTCTATGCCGGAAGCTCGATGGGGTTGTTAGTTCAGGGTCCAGGTGAAATAAGATGGAATATTTTCTGCATGTGTTACTTAACTTGAAAATGTGATAATGTACAAACAAACGGCTTCGGGGTAGGTAATCGGAGGATTGTTTGAAGTCGTTTCCATGCCATTAGGATGCATTTATCACCAAACGTTAATCACACAAATGTGAGAATGCGGTAAAAAATGATCGATTGAACGTGTGTCGATAATCAACGTAGTTATTCATTTTGAAGCTATCGGTTAAACTGAGGATTCCGTCAGATCAGAACTTTGTTCCGAAAACCTATCGGGGGAGTGGAATTCGTTGACGAGAGGTTCTTAGTTTTGTGATCAAATATTCGTGATAAGCAAACGTCTGTTTCATGTGTAATATTTTGTTCAGGGATTTAAACAAATAATCAGTTTGCCTTTATTCAAATATGACAATGAAACAATCAAATTGAATGCAAATGAAAGAGCAGTACATATAACCCGGGACATGAAACCTAGCTGGTTTGTGGCTTGTGTCTGTATGAGATGTATTTGTGCTAGTTACGTTTGCGATCTTTCTGATTTGATGAAAGTTGATATCTCTCCTAAAGATAACTTTAATTAAACATTTCCAAGGTTACCTAGTGCTTTGCATTCAACTCTAACAGGTTATCAACTTGTGCATTTCCATCTTCCGGATAACCTTTGTATCTTACATCGTGATAACACGACAAAGGAACGGATACGTTTGATTTACCAAGCAATCCATCACATGTGTTCTCACGAACACTTTAACTTACGAACATAAAGTCGTCCACGAGCTTCAGCACCCTGAGACGGAAGACGGCAAATGTAGATACCTTCGTCGGATTTCCGTGCGCGCAATCGGCTGATAAAACTAGTGTGTGAAGCATAAGGATGGTCCTGGCGAACGAAACCAGTTTCCGGATGTAAATTAACTGGCTCAACCGGACCACCGGAGAACGGTTGGTAAAACCATTGCATTTCTTGATTTACGTTACGATCGGCTCCGTGTGCACGACAATGGAACTCCACTGGTGTGCCTTCGTCCACTGTGTCCTCTGATGGGTTCACCTCCAAACCGTCTTCAACTATCAGAACGACCAAANAGTGTGTAAGCAGCGGAGGTAAGTATGGACGAGAGGAACAAATTAGATTCAGTACAATCTGAAGGAAATTACGAATGATATCTATTGAAAGCCGCGAAGCAAGGACTTACCCCGGACGATCACGTGAGTCTGTTTAATTTGACCGTTCACTCGGCATTCGTATGTGCCGCCGTGACCAACTTCTACACCACGCAGAGTGATAATACTCACCCGCAGTCGATCCATGCGGTACACGCGGCTGGAAGCATTCAAAGTTGGGTGTCTTTCAAGTGGCTGACCCTCAAAAAACCATTGAACAGACGGATTCGAGAGCTGACCGTATTCACAATGCAATTCACGGGTTTCACCAGGCAATGTGACCAAAACGGATCCAGGTGGAGGACTCATTTCTGTCACGAAAGAAACATGTGCGGGAGTATGAGCAAAACTCAATAGATTCATCGGAGGATACAATGTGCTGTGTGACAATATGCAGCAATATGTACAGAACTCTGTATTCACATTATAAACGAGAACAAACTGACAACCTCTATTTACTACAAATATATTTATCGTCCTACACATACTGGAGTTAAACAATACCAATTCAATATACTTGCAGATTTTTATGGGCTACACATTTGAACTTAGGTTGAGCTATCCTGATTTATATGTATTTGCTCACCGATTTCTGCTTCTTTAGTTAAAGCCAAGGACAAATCGACTGTAGCATTGGCGGCCATACTTCCGGTTCGTGAATAGGCCGGGGTCCATTCAGCTCGGCACACATAACTTCCCAGATCTGGATAGGTCAACGAAGGCAACCGAAGTCGTGCGTCTGATCCAACCATTCGATCCTTGTGATACCAACGGAACGAGACCGGTTCCGAGGGCATCGGTTCCACGCGACAAAGCATCTCATACGGACGACCCAACAGAACTTGAGTTGTATCCGGTACGATAGTCACAATGTATTGCGAAGCTATAACATGGTGTGTGAGAGGAGGATGTTGTGTTTTGGTCAGAAAGTTTCGTGTTGAGTAAAATGGAACGCGAGACTCTTATCACAGATCCAAATTCACTAGATATGTGCCAATGCAATTTGATATCTGCCAAATAATAATCTGTAATTGAATCAACCGAAATACTTCAGGGTGTTGGTTGTACGAATCTGTGGAGAAATGCGTGACCGGAAACTAGAACACAGCTTTTTTGCTAAATTATTTCATTTTAATGCGCATTTGAATAAACGTAAAATGCTATCAGATTCAGAGCATGAACTGTCCTGTTTTCCGAGCATTTTATTTATCAGAATGTTTTGATCCATTCAGATAGGGACCTTTTGAAATTGTCAGATTTGTTTGTCAAGAGTGGTCTTATTTCCACGACCACCGCATCTGTCAAGCGGTAGATGCAAAGTGGCACACTTTTCTGTCTCCAAAATTCTTGAAAAACAACATCTTTGCTTCCCACCTCCAATACTAAGCTTGTTTTGACATTACGGTTTCACACAGATTGCGGCATCTCAAAATAGGCCACGGTTTTCTTTTGCGCAGAAATTTGTGCACACATATGTGTCCCGGTGACTGCTTGAAATAGTTCGGTTCCTGCAACCAAGATACTGGATATTTTTATTTCCTTGCACACAGATGGTCTATAAGCCTTGAAGCAAATTTGTGCTGTACTCGTATGTCTGCAATAAAATTCAAAAGCGCACGTGTAATTTCTGAAATGTACCAAATAAGTTTTCCTGTTCAATGCGTCCGAGACAATAGCATGATAATCCAATTTTGTGTTTAATTTATTATCGAAATTGACGAAAATATATCAGAAACGGATAAATAATACATTTCTGAATTCGAATTGATTCACATTTTCAGTTATGTTTATTTTCCATCCCGAGGGAGTTCTTCCACAGAAAGGGACTCTGAACACACGACATATTTGCTTCTTTTTCTGAATTGTGTCTGCAACTGTTCAAGTTTAATCTTACACACATGGATGTGATTTATTTATGACTTAGCCGTCGATGTTGAATATCTTGCGGGTATGTTACAAACTGAGTGGAGACATATCTATACAGACGTAAACTCGTGCAAAATATAATCCCGTCTAGAGATTTGAATTGGGTCAGTGTTTTTTACAAATCCTAGCACCCACAAACTTACACACACATACTGTCAGGTAGGTCACAAAATGTTTTATTTTCTACTACATTTGGCCACTAATATGATGGTTTTCTAATTTACAAAGTGGACACAACGAAAGATAATCAAGATTTTATCCGTATTTGATGCCGAATGGCTTTTTGGGTACTTGGTGGTCAAGAAAGAGTCATCGAATATCCACGATCGCCTCGGAGTGTTCTGAGAACGTGAGCAGAAGAGCAGGCGGCAAAGAGTATGCTGAACATCACTAAAAGAGCGGCAAATAGTAATTCAAAACAGCTAATGTAAACGTGTAATATGATAAAATGCATGCAAGGACTGGTTAGCTTATCACCAGTGCAACCTCACAGGGCTTCATTCATGACGAAAATCACTGGGTAGCAAAATCGAACAAATATTTTTCTTTCTCAATTAGTAGCAACTACGAGAAACGGTAAAGAGGTGAAAGCGTGTTAGGCTATCTATAAAACGTAAAAAACACTACGCTAGAAAGCGATAAACGTGGCTGTACAATTTCTAGACCAATATTTGAGTGGGTAGGTATAGAACACTGGCGAACTCTACCTTGCGCGCGAGACGAGCGGGTAACATGATATTTGGCCTGATAGATATTGCTGGATGACCGATGCGTAGCCTCACACGTATAGTTGCCCAAATCAGCTGGATCCTCTAGCTGTGGAACAAATGCATGTGTCCGATGTGCCATGGGTGAGGATAGATGAATGGATGAGTTGCGCGGGACAATATGAATGAAGTGAAGCAACGGGTGTTTTTCGCGAACAGGATGCAAGTGCGTTGTGTGTGTGTGTATGTGTGTGATGGTATACGTGAGCGGGTGGGTGCACATTTTTGCAGGTATATATGCATGTGTGTATATGTGTATGCGATTGCGGGCATGTTTAATAATTGTGTTTTGAGAACATATGATTACGGGTGAGTAGTTGTCGTTTGTGCGTTGGGACAGGTAGATAGGTAGGTAGGGGCGGGTAAAAGGGATAGAGGAATGAGCACAATGGAGAATAAGGACAAACAACCGATGTGCAATGAAGGGCAGCAAGCATAGACGACCGAGAGTGTGAGTTGACCAGTGTACCTTTCTGTGCGTAACTCTGGTGTGTGTTTGTGTGCAGTAATTGGGGGCAGCATTCATATAGTACGGTGCAAATACACTTTCAAACATGAGCAAAGTTGTTATTCGCGGGTGAAAATACACTACATATTTTGACGTACTTCTCAGCCTAAAGCAACTCAGGCTAAACTAAATGTGTTTGCACACAACCGCAGGGTCAAAAACAACCTATATAACTAAGTGCTTGGGTGAGTAAAAAAACTGAACTAGATAAATTAAAACCTGGTGGTCAGGTTTCAGGGTTCATCAAAGCTAATTGTGATTTCACATGCGAGCAAGTGTGTTGACACGGATAATGAAACTTAAATGAGTTGGATACCATCACTGAATATCAACCGTTATGTGCATTCTACTTAAAAAGTCAGCTTGTAACAAAAAATGCTAGAGATGATTATGATGAAAACAACATTGACAAATCTGTTCAACAGAATGAGAATCTCATTTCTGAATGATGATGAAAATGAAACCAATGCTAGACAAACCGCACCGGTTCAGGGGTGCTGTTGTCCAATGAAAACACAAAAGCTCGTTGGTCATCCGATTTAAAAAGCTATACTGATCGAGCTAAGATCAGCAAATGACTACATGCATGGTTTTTGAACAGGGATTACGAGTAGAACGTGATTATTCACAAAACCTTCCATAATGATCAGAGTAGATTCTCATTTTAATTCGGCGATTGCTGGAGCAGTCCAATTGTTTGCTACAGTTTTTCAAACTGATCCCATAATCGTTTGCCAGTAGACTGATTTTATTGTGGATAGTGCTGGGTTTGCTTTTGATAGGAGTAGCAGACTTTGCCTATCTCTTCCAACCATATTTCATCGTTTTTGTGGTGCACATCAAATGACAGCAGTACATTGTACTCGGTCCTTTGCTGATGTGCTGATTAGTAACAGGGTGCAATGAATGTTATTATTTTTTCAATAGCCTGCTTATGGGCTCGGCAGGTGGTATGGTTCCACCTTTATCAGTAAGAACTCTAATTTCTTGCCCAACAAACGAGACCGATCCGTGATAAACGCCAACGGTATGGAACAGGAATATATTCACTGTCAATCAAGTTTCGGTTTAAACACCGGAAACCTGGTTTGTCAGTTGTATGTGCTTAATTCTTTTTGTTCGCGTAATGCCGGATTCGTTGTTGGTTTCCGGATAAGTCCTTTTGTTTTGCGAGAAGTTAAATAGATGGTACTATCACCGAAATATTCCAAGTGTGGGCAAAGTTCGTTCATCCAGTGGTTGGCGGGCAGCTCTTGGATAGAATCCTTAACCCTCATCGTAAACGCTTCCAATTAATACCCTTTCAGTAGGTTAGTATTTCCTCTAGATACTCGATGATGCATATTAAGAATAGATAACATATTCTATATCTATAGGTTTTCTAGAGTATTGACAGACAGGACCAAAGAAAGGCGGATAAAATGAAACTGAGTTTTAGGAGTGATGTGTTATGACTGGTTATGTGTGTGTGTGTTAGATTTAGATTGTTACGATGGAAGAGGTTGGAGCAATGATGAGGGGAAAATTCTACGCACCATCAAATACAGCGCATCCCCATTGGTTACCACCCGGCCATTTTGATCGAGCCAGCGAAAATCAAATTGTTGGTTGATCTCCTCATTGTTCTCGAACAGACACTGACGCATAATTCGTCCTGCGGACAAATCTTCCGCCGGTAATGAACGAATGGTTAGCGTTAGTTCAGCGGGCAGCGAACCACCATAACCGACTAAAAGGAATTTGGGGTGCGTCAGGAATTCGGCATTCCAAATGTAATGTGAATATAGATATATAATGAGAAATCAGTACAGATGTGTGAGTTTATACAGGGGGTGTGGGTGAGCATGAATGGAAATGGATTACGTAACACAACGAAATAATCACAACACAATATGACACGGATGGTTTGAAATATAAAAATTAAACCCAATGAGGTGCAATTTATATGACCGTATATAAATGTACATGTATATATGTATGTAAATCTATGTTTGTCTTGATCAGTGACTACAAAATGTGGTATGTAAATGATGAGAAGTGATGATGGAAACATATGAGTTCACATAATTTATTCCTCTACGAACACATCACCCGGTCAAGGATGGTCTCGAACTCGCAGATTCGATAGTGAACGGACTAAAGCTAGTCGTTGCTAAAATGGCTAATACATTCAGACGAGGCAAACAGCACATGCGTGACACTACTAGGACATGCAACAAAAAGAGAACGGCTACATTTCAATGATAAGCAGCGAAATGAACTCGGAGATACGATTGCGAGTTGGGAAACACAAGGCATGTAGTGAGCGTGTTTATGTATTGAATGTTCACCGACAGAAGCAACCTGCGATAACATCTTGGATAACCACCAATTGAACCATTTTATTTAGGTTATTTTACAGGTCAAATCTTAAATTACTGGTGGCAATTTAAAAATCACAAGGGAATAATTTGTTTCCCATAAGTGCCATTGCATTAATAACGTCAACCGGCGAGCAAATGGTATATGGGCCAGATAGAGACTGTAGAGAAGACAGAATGGCACTTACCCATGCGAATGTTGAGTACTTTCTCAAACACTTGCCCGTCAGACAAACGTGTGACTTGACAATAGAGTGGATGTTGCATGTCCTCAACACGTACATCGGATAGGTAGAGGACAGCAGTGGAGGAGACTTCTTGTGAACTATGGTCTGGTAAACGTCTGATCCACTTGAACGAGTATTCGTGATTATCACGGACGGAGCACCGCGAGTACACATGGCCACCCATGTTCACCTCCAATGGCCCCGGGTCACCCGGGTTGAGGATAATCTCGGGCCCATCATCCGGATGATAACCACCGAGGGAGATATCCTCTTCTGCATTGAGGTATCCATAGAGCGATTAAGGTTTTGGGAAAAGTGGAGAACACAGTTTGCAATCCGTTTAAGATAAGTCTTGTTTATACTTGGCAAGGCATTCGGACAAGAAAATTACGCACGGGAAGCAGTCATAAACCGGTACTCGCGTTATTCCTGGTTTTCCTCTACGGCAAACCAAATTAGTCACATTTCAAATTGTGTTGCTTGGAAAAACATATTCAGCTTCACAGGAATTAGGCATAGTTTCCAATTGTCCTGCCAGGGGGTTTCACTCCTTCGGAGAGTGCAGCTACTGCAATTTGATGCTTGAACATGTTTTCGGATTTATGCATTGTCCCAAATATATGGTCACCCCAATCAGTGTGTGTATTTTTGGTTAATATACCTGTGAGTACGTGAACCGCGTCTCAAACGTTATATTTCTTATCGTTTTTGTACCAACGTTTTATGAGGGAATGAATGAATTCTATCAAACTGGTCATGAATAGACGCCTATTTAAGCCAGAACCGTAATGTCACTAATGTAAAGGCACATTCACCAATCCCTCTCGAATAAACGAGCTGTTTCACTTATTGTTTAAGTGGTTCAGGGCTTGACGACCGTCATGAATGCGAATTGCGTCAAATGAGCAAAGCAATATATAAAGTGAATGAAGATAAGTCTACAATTTGCAGGTTAGAAAATATTTCAAGAATATCACTGGATGATTAGTATGTTGATCTGAATTTTCCATGCTTGGTCTGCATAACATTCACCCCCTACTCGTCCCAGATTTTGAACAATCATTACATTTCTCAGTGCCTCTTAGGTGAACTCTTCAGTACAAAACAGGATAGTGATTATTGATGTGATAATTCAAGTGTCGAGGTCAAAATGCTTTTCAAGTCTTGAGGGATAAAACGGATTTCCAGACCAGATCACTTGGATAGTTGCGAAATACCACCCCTTTGCCATTTCACAGACTGAACTGGAACTCAGTTCAGTACCTGGACGACGTGGTAAATAATTACTCACATTATTAACACCGTACAAATATAATGAACCCAGCTCAGTATAACTTGGATACTAATGGTGTACAGATATGTGCGTAAACAGATAGAGGGGCTCGTTGCTAAATCACGTGAGCAGCTTGTTAAACAAAAGCCAGTGAACTGAGAGCACGTTCATTACTCTAAGAAGGACATGGAATATCGTTTACGGTATTTAACTATCAGATATATAAGTTAACATATGGCACTCTCGATTCTACTACTTGTTGCTTGAAACCCTTACCGATTATTTTGGTTCACTGATGCATCTACCTTACTGGAATTATCAGACGGATACCATGAAATAGAGGAACAAATCTCTACATAAGACCACGATGACATTGACAATGAGCTTATTGTTCATTTGCTCAATCACAACTTAGTGTATAGTATGTGACTGAATTGTACTCAAATCAGTTCTTACATAAACTTTAGCCTTAATCAACCGGGGATTGAGACGAGAGGGAATTGTTTGCTCTAAGAAAGCGGTTGGAAGACTTACCATAATCTTGAGCAGTAATCGATTCTACGCTTGAGTGGA
This sequence comes from Echinostoma caproni, assembly GCA_900618425.1. Lineage (NCBI taxonomy): Eukaryota > Metazoa > Platyhelminthes > Trematoda > Plagiorchiida > Echinostomatidae > Echinostoma > Echinostoma caproni. The sequence goes on from UZAN01039698.1 coordinate 73,767, forward strand.
CCAAGAAGCACAGTAATATGATCAGCAAACGCATTGTGGCTGCGTCACTTGTACAGTGTGTTTGTATGTTTGTGTGTGCACGTGTACGCCAATGTTAAACTACGTGGCGTCGGTTTAAGAGTAAGCGTGCGCAAGCGTTTTGGTCCCAGTGTCGGCCTCTGATGTAATAAATAGTTCGCGAGGCTCGCTCTGATGACTGTTTACACAGTGCCACTACCGTTGGCCGGCATGCACCAAGTATTTCATTGGTCTAACCCGATCTAGAATCCCACCAGCGTGCCGCCAGCACGAATGTCAGTGAGTGCGCGCGCGCACACACACACGTACGCACGCTATCCCCCGTATCTGCTTCAGTTCAACCAGCTGTGCCCGCAGGAGCAATGGAAAACAGTGTTAACAGTACCACTATTCCTAGTATACCACCACTACCACCATGCAAACAACCAACAACACAACGCCACCAGTAGCACATCCAGTGGTTGAATTTACGGTATATTCGGTCGGGGCTCGTTACGCACTATGGGGTTTCAATCTTCATGTTGACGCTTAAGCGCGTGTTTGTGTACAAGTGCTTATGCCTATACCGGTGCACAACGTTACCGGTATAAAACCCTGCATGTTTTACCATTTTCTGGAAAGAGACACGGATGCACATACGCGCACACATGAATTCTGATCATTGTGCTCTTGTGTGTGGTTGCGTTTGTGTGTGTATGTGTGCGGATGCGATTGAGTGAGAGGAAAGAAGTATATGTTGGAATGGTCTGGTTAGTTTGACGAAAGCTACAATAGGTCCTGAAACAACCGACCGCAAAGGTTGCCGGCCGGCTCGATAGAGGCCAAATGGTGCACACACATGTTTCGTATTTCCGTGAGTCTATGCACCCATGGCAATTTGCCCTCTGGATTGTAGGTATGCTTGTGTCTGTACCAGTGGCTGGTTCGGTTAACTACCTCGATGAACTAAAATGATCGACGGATTGACTGAACCACTGAGTGATTGACTGACTGACTGACTGACTAACTGACTGACTGACTGACTGACTGACAAACAGACTGACTGACTGACAAACGGACTGAATTCCTGCTTTGTCTGATAAAACAAAACCCAGTTCTTGATTTTGTTCTTTGATCAGCTCATTTTGTGCTATGGACCGACCCGACTATGAGTATGTGCGCGTGGTTCGTAAACAATGAGAAGTAGCTATGAATAGAAATGACTGTGAAGAAAAGACCATTTTTAATAGTGATTTGAAAAGGTTACATTTCAGTATCGTCCGTATAGTCCGTTTAGGGTATAAAGCATTCAAGCACGCTTTCTCTTCCCAATCCAAACAGTTTGGAAGCAAACGATCACAGAAAAATCATGGTGATTCGATAGAAAATTATTAGTTATATGGAATAATATTAAGGTGATATCAGTTGTTTTGAAAATTCGCATATTTAGGAATACTCCAGATCTCAATTAGGAAAATCATTCTTCAGTGTAATCACGAAACCTTATGCGGACAGATTCACTTTCTCCGGGGAAATGGAACCCGGTATGACCAAACGGAATGAAGATGAACTACTGATGTTGACTGCTTTATTGATTATTTACTCGTTCAAATGCGCATACTACGTCGGTCGTACGGCACATCAGTTATCCATCGATATGAGTCAACGTGGCTCTGGATCTGTCACAAGTGCGATTCTCGCTCATGTAGACACTGGCTATCGTGTTAACCTAAATCAAGCATTCCTCATTATTTATCAGTTTCCACCGAATAGGTGTAAATATGTTAGAATGCGTACATTGGCCACACTTGAGATCATCTCTATCAAATATTTGAACCCCGAACTATGAGCCCAGAATCTCTCCATCTCCGATGGGTTCGCGAACCAACCCCTGCCCACACACGTACATTTTCACACAACACCGACTCCTCACAACTGGGTCACACGACCAACGTGACGACAGAAAATCTCGGAAGCACAGATCTGAGAATGCGATGCGCAACACACCCACTGACAGGCATACACGAAGTGAACGATTCCTCACATTTTATTGTTTTCATACCAACCCCTAGGTATTCTCCCCTCAGATAAAATGTAAGCGCCTAATTATGAGTCATGGAGAACAATTGTTCCCCTGAACGTGTTTTCTAAATGCTAGTTTGTGCACATCATTTGAAAAAAGAAACCCTCCCGGACAAAAGGTTTTGAACAGAATTGTCGATGGCGTTGTTACGACACTAAAGATCTCAATTTCGCCTGATAAAGCCATGCTCAACACAACATTTAAATCTTTTCATACGTACGTTCGTGAGAAAGTCGAATACCAGATGGTCGAGAAATGATAAAACTTAATCAACATACAACTTGCCGGAAGGAAAGTTATGGTACCTCACTTTTGTGCAGAATTACACTGTAGGCTTGTTAGCATTTTCAGTAAAACCGAACCAGTTTCCGTTTATGCATGAGAGAACAGAAATTCGTGACTAAACTAAAGCAAACTATACTTTTTGGATTGATCTATTCAACAG
>UZAN01039698.1:77709-117878 GCA_900618425.1 Echinostoma caproni
GATTACATTACCACAGTTCGTTATGCTACGCTATGTTCATATGAACACGAGAGTTTGAGAGCTTGGATCAATTTTCGCTGTTCACTCAGTTCAGACCTTATGAGTCCGATGATAATCACTCTACGGTCACAAAAGCCCAAAACAGTACTGCTCTCCAGGGGAGTGGGGAGACTCGGCAAATGATTGGAACTACCGAGCGCATGTCAACCAAATGTCTCGTCTCTACCAGATCAGAATAATCGAGCTTGACCGAGCTCCGCACACAACAATAATGCCAGTCCTATTGTCAGATGAAATTAAGAAGATTCCATGGTTATATTTTAGATCTTTTAGGGTGCAAATATGTTCCAGCTCAGAGGTCTTTTATCACGAACTTGGTAACGTCCGTGTTGAAGAGATACAGCTGAGTTAAAATAATTTGCATTTTATTTTTGCAAAGACTATTAATGTATAGTTAAAATCAAGTCCATCTTGTTGATGAATGTCTTTCCCATATTTTTGATTAACAAATGCCTCGTGGTTATAAACCGGTTTTAGGATGCTGCAAATTTTTAGTCGTAAAATACAGTAGTGGGCAGAAAAAGTGCGCAAGCCAGTACTCGGATGTGTAAAACGGGTAGTTCCAGTTTGTCGGAAACACGAAGCGGTAAAGTATTCGTACTTCTTTAGCTGACGATTCACATAAGTTTTCTCCGAAACATATTCACATTGAATACCATGAGGCACATGCATTTACCATAACCGCGATACAGTCAATGTGTGTGTGTGTGTGTTGAAACGTACCAGCGTAGAAATACATTTATTATCTATTTTACAAGACCAAATGTGAACCAAAAGGTGGTTACAGGTATCAATAAGTGTCGGTTGGTAATCAACTGGGGCAAAGGGAGGCAAAAGTAAAAGAATATCATGATATATTGGATACTCACAAACTGGGCGTCGAATGCCATGTGATACGTTTAGCTTACGTTCCTGAAACCATGTAAAAGGCAACGACAGACGTTCGTGAAAAACGGTCAACCGTCAACTAGTTTCTTCCGAGGATCACTGTATATTTGATACCGATTATTCTGCACCTAGGTTGGTAAATCTCTTTAGTGCAATTATCTAGAACCCAAGTAAAATACGAACTGCTCGTTTGAACTATTTGAAGGAAAAGAAACAAGACATCAAAGAGAATAACGCTCAGAGCCTAACAACCGATGAGCATTTTATTTAAATTACGCTTCTATTTTGAAAACAGATAGGCATCCATCATGCAACTAAGGTTTTTTGTGGATTAAAACTCTGTTACGTCGTTTTCCCAGTAAAAGCAATTATGAATTGTACAGACTGGAATGTTGAAAGTCAGAATAATTATCTTCAACTTCATAAATAGAATTTAAGTTACGTTGCTGAATATGCTCCTGGAATGACATTTTCTTGCTACCTGAGAGAAATACACTTTCGTTTTATTATAACTCCAATATTCGTGTATATTTTTATCATTTTTTTAATATTTGCTATCGTCATCGAAAAATGTGAGCTTATGTTTAATACAAAATCGTTAATAAGTTTATCATCAGGAGAACACTTTCCTTGATTTTCCATTAATAAATTTGGGTTGATCATAGCCATGAAGCAGGAAATTCGAAATTCGATGAATTTTGTAACCTGAAGGCCTTCTCACTGCTGCTTCACATTCCACTCTACTTTTCTGAAATGATTACTCGGAAAGATTCTCTTGTGCTTGTGCTTCCGACGCTTTTCAGAAATGTTTTCTCTGTAGTGGTCTCCTGTGAAAGCTGAAATGTAGTCGCCATTTTGAATGACCATTAGATTGTCGCCGGACAAAGTGCGCTTTGCGTTTTTTACACAGACAGACCACCGATGCGGGCAATGCACCAGTATCGGTGATTGTAGCAATGCATGATGGGAGCTGTGGGAAGATATGACTTTACATTTTATTCGGTGTTCATTTTGAGTGCCATGATCGTTTCTTTGAATTGCTCGAGCATGTGAGCCGCACTAAAATCCCAAAATTGTTATTACAAATAGAAGAGGGGCGATCGTAGGTGAACAGATTTTTTCGGTGAGCTCCTTTGCAAGCCATTCCAGTTCCATTAAAAAGCTGCAGAGTGTTCTGTTGGGATTATACAGTCAAGGTCAGATAATTATAGGAAACGTGCCGAATAGTTACACGTTTGTACCCGGGTCACTCGTTCAGATAAGAACTAGTTATGTGAGCATCGGCGATTGGTTTGGGTCATCAAAAAGCTTATGTCTGATGTTGTTCTTTTCAGTCCAGTGTATTTTAAGTGCTTCAATGCGATTTTTTGGACACCTTATTCTGGCTTCGACAAAATGTTGATACTTGCCTCGGCTGTTGATTGAAATTTAATTCGTACAATCCTTGGGCCACTGTTGTGGAACGTGATACATGATGGTGACAGTCAGATGAGCATTCACCCTACTGCCAGTTCAACCAAGTGTGCAACAGTCGAACTGGAGATAAGTCCAATTCTTTCATGTCTAATTCACACAAGTTGATTTTGCTCGATGCGCTTAGATAGCTACCTTTTTCTACGCAAGTGTCATGGTAGATGCACTCGATTAGGTCGGTGAGCACTGACAAGGTCAACACAGACATTTTATCCTCGTTCTAACATCGGAAGACGGGTGATCTCGAGAGCGCGCATCTGAATCTCGTAGCATTAAACGCTGTCTTAATTGCGGCATTTCGGACTCTAGTAACCCTTTCGATTGCTGTTTCCCCCTGGGACGGACGTTTGATGATCAAGTCTTCTTCACAGCTCTAGCTGAAGGTAACTGTTTTGTTCTTTCTGACCAGGTACGATCAATGAAGTTTCCGGGCAGCCACTTTCTGACAGCGTCCTTCGCACAACTACTAATTCTGCGTGTCTTCTGAGCAGATGTACCTTGCTCAGAATAAACGATGGCTCACCAATTTACGCTTGTGGGAAAGCAGCATAAAATCCATAAGTTGGTATATGGCCCGTTCCAAGTGGCTTTCAGATGCACTTGCCGCTTAATAAAACCATCCAAATGTCTCGTTACAATAACATCGAGTAATAGCAATTAGTTGCAACCTTCCAACTTAGCTATAAGGCATCTCCCAAGATGTGCCACATTAAAATTCAACGGATCATCATTAAAACCCAAAACGTCATCGGAAACAGAACAAATAATCCCCTTTTCTGCCGTGGTATTGTCAATTATTGAAGACTTTCTATAGAGAACCAGGTTTTGTAATGAAAATATCCCCAGGGACTAACCCTAAGTAGGATCCCATGGCGACTACTGTTTATCGATAGTGGGTACTACAGAACATGGATTGTACGTTAAACGTTCATCTGATAATCTATTCTTTGAGACTGTCAATCGGTATACCTACATGTATTTACTCCCCCGTAATGAATTGACGGATGAAGTTAACCGTCTTTTGCAGAGGTACCTTGATAAATAAGAACACAACATAATCATTTCCCAATTGTTCTATGGTTACAGTTTTATAACATCCATGTATGCGAATTGTCTCATATTGTGTTTTACAAGTTTATATGTACTGGTACCCTAGAGGTAGTAGCGTGATAGGTTGAATTTGTCATGTACAGTATGGGAGGAAGAGGTAAACCTGGTTTGGGAATGTTTGGTAAACCGTATAGCGGAGGTAGGATCAAACCCAAGGGTTTGAGTTGTTTCAAATGACTCGATGATATATGTCCTTGTTCTATGATACATTTCCTGTGACAGCTTTCGTTTTTTTCTTCAGTTTGGTTGCACTGTGATGTATCTTGGCTGAAGTTCAATTCTTCCTGCCATGAGGTTACCATTTAAAAAGTGTATACTTCGCAGTCTATTAAAACAATGTCAGCTAATTAATTGGGCCCACTCAGGAGAATTCGCGCATCTCTTCTTACTTCTCTGGGCGCATCAAGATACTTCCATGTAAGAGGGTTCCGATTTTGAGCTAGTCAACGTGGAAGTTGATAGCGATAATTGAATAGTTGATAGTTGATGACTGAATCGTTCTCAATCTTCTGCTGGCTTAGGTGATAGATCAGTCGTTTGCCCNTGCCCAGCTAATCTTTTTGAATGGTGTTTCTTGTTCATTTTTTTCTAAAGTTGTATCCAGAGCAGCAAAATGTGTAAACAAAGGACAATAATCCAAACAAAAGTGGCCTAATTCAACATTGAAATGATAGTGAACGTACCACTTTGATCTGTTTNNNGACAATGTCAATATTTGTTGCTATTGGTTCATATTATGGAAACCGTAACTGATAACCACGTTTGCTGCTGATTATGCTGCAGATTTGCATGCATGAAATCATTTAAATTATAAAATAACTTTGTTACACAGTGAATCTTTACAGCATTGTTCACTGAAGTGAAAAGTGTAACATATTTGATGCTGTTATAATTTATTTTATTTAGATACAACATTATAACTATTCACAAGTATGTTGAATTAAAGACGCGCGGTAGTAGACTGTTGCTGGCAAGATTGGTGTATGTTTAGACCACCATCATACATATTGTCTACATATTACCTAACGAGTCAGAACAAGTTTATTTGGGAGGACGTCGACCGTTCGCATCAGAAAGAAACCAGATTATTCTACTGCATCGGCAAATCAGGTTTATGAATACTTATCTCAGGAACACATGATTATGACTAGAAAATATTTGTTTTACCTGCACGCATATTTCGCATTACCTGTTTGAATTGCTTGATCTGCTCCTTGATGGCGATGCTTATCCAAGCAGCAGAAAGGAGTAAAAAGCTTCATTGACACTTTGGAAGTTTCTCACGCATCTGCTTTTGCACATTTACCGGGCAAGGGTATGTGAAGTCAAAACCGATCTGCATTCCTCCAGCAACCTCATTTATCGTGTGCACATAAACACTTGTTCTCCATCTGCTTACCATAAAAATGAGCGAAACTGTGATTCAACAGATGGATGTTGATATACATCACGAAATTCCGCGCACCCAGCGCCTTCCATGGGGCAAATACCCACATCGTTCCATCTTTGTTATGCTGTTAGGACTTTTACTAGAATTGCTTGGTTTCGTTATTGTTTACTAACGAACTAAACATATCACACTCTGGATAGGCAGAAGCAGATGGGGACCACCACGAATCGGATGTTGTTGATTTACAAACCGACAAAGAGAGATACTTCATACCGTATTTTGCCCAACATCAAGGAATGCGATTATCCGATTTGTGTATAACTTTGTGACGCCTTTCGTTACGTCAACAAGTCGTGGTGGAAAAGTGTCAGCTGTTGAGAACCCTGTCATAAATTCCCTTACTTGCAATAAATAACTATAAACAAATCGTTGTACTCTATAGTTTTTCACTAAATATTGTTTTGATGTAGAAATGTGTTCACCGGAATTAAGATTGATTCAGTCTAGCCTATTATTTAAGATTAAATGTACATTCCGAATGAAAGAGGAATTAAAAGTTAAAAGACACTGTTCCACCGATTGTATTTGGCTGCATAACGGTTTTTGGATCCCGACCAAAATACAACTTTTATTGGATGGCTGTTAAGTGTTGCTAGAAACTGCAAATTTTTGTCATCTCCAAATTTGCGTTAATGTGAAATTGCTAGAACATTCGTTGTCATCGCACGTGGTCGATGATCACAATTTGTCATAATCAAGCCAAGTCAGGTCAAGAAACGTTCTGTGCTGATTGAACAACAAACTGTGAGCAAATTAGATACTCACAAAAATCATTTTGTAGCACAATGTTCGCTTGAATGATTGGGAGCTTCTGTTCTGTACAGTAAACAGTGCAATTCACAGTGATATCGGCACTCAACTGCAAATGTCTAATATCAGTTCCGATTTCACTTCATAATCATCTTCTAGCATCGAATGCATGGAACTTATCAGTTACCCATTAAGATGAAGGAGAGCTTTGCCACACAATATAAAAAAGCGCATTAAGTCTGGTTGTATTTTTCTGCAATTTCCGCTGGAATGTAGAGGGCTTGGTTTAGATTCCGAAATATATTCAAATAGACACAGGTGTCAAGTCGGGGTAATGAGCAAATTAGTGCATAAGATAAAATATTTTGAGAAAAACATCTTAGTATTTCCTTCTCATTTGAAAGAGTTTATTTATTCAGTTGACACCGGCAGTGAACCTGTAAACAATTACCTTGACAGTTACAAACCGCTGGTTAAGGATAAAAGGTCGTCTGTGGGCTACGGACCGCCTCCAAATCGTTTTGCAATTTGCTGTGTAGGCGGCAGAGGAGAATTATTTCACTCTCTAAATACAAATGATACAAAGTACCGGCTGACTTCTGTGTGAACAATCAAACATTTTGACAAAATGGGTAAATGAAATGTCCACATCCAAAATCTGCATAAAGGAGTTGGAATTAGAAAACTTGTTTTAGTACTTCGTGTTTGGCAAACATCACGTTTATGTTCTGACGTGTGAGGGGTGAATTTTGATAAACAAAATGAAAATTGTTTTCAGTTTGTGCAAATAAGATGTATCCATGGGATTTGCGATCAAATACGAATGCACTCTAAACTTTGGTGTTATTCTTCCTCGATTGGATATCGATTTTTTTTCGTTTAGGCATGGATTTAAAGGGCGGGCTACAATCTGGCTATTGTTCAATCTAAATTCATAGGAGAAATGGCTTTGTACGTTTCCGATAAAGCAATACTTGGTTCGGAAAACGACGTTTTTATTATGAAGTGCTGAACTGAAATCACGAGTAAGCACTGAAAACTGATGGTCAAAGAGATCCGCATTCGTAATCAAACACGTCAGCGTTTAATAGCATTTGCACCAATAACGGCAAATTGTCTGTCAAAAATCAAATGTTTCCTCATTTTTCGGACCCAGAATGCAGCAAATTCTACCAAATATTTATATAAACAACTAGACGCATAAAGCTGCATATATTTATGCACATATATATCAAGAACGAGGAACATCATTATAAATGAACATTGATTTGTGGCAGGCATGCACCCGTCAAATGTCTTACAAAGAATGGGACAGAAATCCCATGACAAAGGATTTGCAATTAACTGAAAAACGCCAACAATAAACACTATAACAAAACGAAACAGCTTATGTTAGTTTCGTTGTTTTCATAAAATGATTAAGAATACTAGACTATTTTGAAGGAGCAGATTTTGTCTTCACTGGACGCACCAAAATGACGCCATGTTCTTTCGATTGTTATATCAAAACGTGGATGAACGAGATACACACCAGTGATCAGGAATAAACAGTTCAACAAAATGTGATGCAATGCAACCACTTGACATGAACCCCTTTGTTGATCACTATTGATTCTGCTTGCGTAGTAAAGTTTGATGGAGAAAAAAATGGACGACTGCTTTAATTGCTCTGCCAAATGATCACTGAATGGGCTAATATGTGATTCAACATATTCTTCCCAAAAGGACTGTTTCACTTCCTGCACACACGTTGACTGAATCGATGTAGAGGTTGATATACACATATTTGACGTAGATATTTTTGTTATAACATTAGTCATATGTTGAAGATCTGCAGTTATCTTGAGAAACTTTTGCAATGAAATATAAATTCCTGTTATTTATGTGATGTCGCATTTGAATGACTTGTTGCATAAGGGGATTGCAAAATATATCTTAACATAAAATTGGATAAATCCTGCACTGCGGAAGTAGTCCCAAAAGCTAAGATTGGCTTGAGAAGCAAACTAGAAAGTTTTTCATGTGATGAACGATGCGTATCAATTTGATATCCGAATGACATGGATAAATGAATGGCTCAATTTATTTGATCATTGAGTTATATCTTACGGTGAGCACAGCAAGCTAGATTGGTAAATCTGAAAAGTGCCTCATTGATATTTAAGATTGAGATTCCGTCGATTAAACAGAGAATCGAACCCTATGAGTTACCGATGGTACTTAGGCATCATCATTATCACCATTGTACTTTGTAATACAGCAAAGCGAACTTCACTGCTCGCTGTCAAACTCATAAGGCATACAAGGCAATTGAGAACGAATAAGGCGATAGGGATTGAGCCTGTTTTAAGAGGAGGAAATAAAAAGCGATCCTGTAAGGTCAACGCCGTCCAACTGTACATACATACTACTTCAAGCATTCGGACCTGATAAGGAATGTCAGCAAGATCGCCACTGCTCTCAGTTTACTGTCATGACCTTCAGTGTATTCAACCATCCGGTTACGGATTCTTTGGACGCCAACCCAGAAAACAAGAGACTCAGAGAAAAGAGAACCTACTTAGGCATACCTGGTAAACGACACCCAGATTTTATCCGATTTTGAGCAAATAGATTTGCATAGGGTAAAACAGGACGTGCAGTGCGTCTAGGATTTCAAGTTCCAGTCAGCTTTATTCCGTGTTTGACGAAAAACAAACGGATGGTCGTCTCAGTGGATGTCCTTTTTAAGTAACACTTCGACAATAAATTTATGCAAGAGCCTACTGTGTGCTGAAGATAAAACGAGTTATTTAATTGCTCTTCAAAAGTAGTTCTTCACACGGTAGACGGAAAAATAACAACAACAATCAGCTCCCTCTAGCCTGCAGGTTACTTTTCCGAACGCAGTCTCTTCTTTTTGATCCTTGTGTAAGTGTCCCTCTCATTTGGATGTATTTAAATCTGTTCCTAGAAACAGAATTCTTAGATCTATAGGATGGTTTTACGCGATTTGGTGGTTACAGTTAGTGCTAATAAAAATTCCCCAGCTTTTTCATGAAAAAATGAGCATTGTTTTAGATACCGTTTATTATCATGTTAATGTGGAGAACACCATTTTTTTTATGCACGGCGCACACTTGAAGCATCAATTAAATTATGAAAATATCAGAATGAAGCTGTTCATGTCAGTTGTGGCTATGATTTCAAGTATGCTAAAATAAACACTCAAGCATTTGCGTAATTGACCAGTTTAAGCAAACAAATTTTGCAGGTAGTGAATGTTGAAAGGAACCAAACCTCTTTACACCGTAGCTTTAGGAATAAAATATATGAAAAGTGCAAGTCATTCGTGGTGTGTAGCTGCCTTTGATTCAATATGCTTCTAGTGGCTCAAGTATTATGTTTCTCCTCATGATGGGGCATTATCCGCAGATATTCAATCTTCCCCAACAGCTGTGATGACGCACAGAGGTGAGCAAAATGCACTGGAACTTCGACATTCATGAGAATATCTACGTCAAACCAAGCCGAAAAATATTATTCTAGAATTATACCATAGAACGTCTGCAATCCATTAAGGAAAACATTTTGAATAATGGATTATGACATTCATTCATTCTTAGCTTGTGTGTATTATTCCAAGAAATCGTGTTGGTAATGACCCTTATAACGTCTTCCTTCGTTATTTTTGAGTATATTTAGGTCGGAAAATAACTTATTGTCGATTTTTGTATCGCTCCGCGAAGTGATTGACCAGTTATTTTCTTGAAATTTGAACCTAAGTTGTAAAGAAAAAATAGAGATGTGAATTAGAAGGAGTAATTGGAGAGTATTTCATGCGCTCCACACATCCGCAGCACACGTATTGACTCACATACAATCGAGTTAAAGTCAGGAAATGTGGCGTAGGATGCTTCCAAGTTGCTTTATTTGGTGATTTAGACTACTATTTTAGTCTCTCTCGCATTCCTAATTTGCGGCGTGGAATTTACTAACTGTGTACACATGATTATTATCGGTACTCCAGCTCTACGTTTTCATGCACCGTTGAACAAACTGCAGGAATTGTGGAAAAGATTGGTAAACTTCTTTTCTCGTTTGATGTCAGCACACTGCGCGCATACGCACACACACTGTGGCAGACCGGCAATTTTTTCAAATTTGTCACTGATTTGTTTCTTACATGTACGAGGTTGAGATACGGTGAAGATAATATCCTTTTAGTTCTCTGGAAACAAATTGATTCGAACTGATTTGTGCCCGTCACCTAAATAATAATCTATCAACAATCGGTTGCATGTAAATGGTCATTCGCATATTGGGCACATCATTTCTTCAGATGTGCGTGTGTGTGCGCGTGTCCATGTTTTGGTTGTGGAACCAAACGATCACCAATAAATTGGGCTCTATTCGCCTCAAAATGTTTCTTCGTCACATAAACATGTTATGTTTGCAAAGTCAAAAACAGTTGGGCCCCAATGAAAGACTTCCGCAAGACGTCATAGCAATATCGCCACGAGTGTGAAGACGACAATCTTAGATTTGTATCTCACCGGATGTCATTCGGTTAATGCGTGGGGTACCCGCAAGTAAAATTAGATAGAATAGAAAGTTTACCGATCTTTTATCATGCCGGTTGTTTGTAACATGCTAGTTTTCGATGGGGCTCACTTAGAATTGTTTGGTTTGTGTAAACAGAACGCAAAAGGGCTTGAGGTTTGTTCGCGTGATGACCTCAAAATTAGTTCTCGAATATGGAGAAAACATTTAGAAACACATACAACCGTTTACCGGAACTTAACCCATTTGCGGGCTATCTACACCCGTATGATCTGATACCGCGAAATAAGCTGTTGTGTTTCAAGGATATTTTGTCCTATTGTACCGGGGTAAGGTGAGCAAAATTCGTTGATCACTCGCTCGGGTGAACCTGCTGTGAGTTTTATTTATTACGTGATCCGCTAACGAGTATGCAGTTAATCAGGAAATTCATATTAGAACTACACCACTTTTAAGGTGCATATTTATTCGTTTTAGATACTAAACTGAGTAAGGAACCCTAACTATCATCATCAATGAGATCTTATTTAAAAACAATACATGTCTCTTCTTTATTTGCCAAACGCGTTGTGAGTTATGTTTGGACTGGCTTGCAGCCTTCTATTTTAGGTTTATGAAAATCACTGATTTCTTTCTACTGATTCTTTAAATTGATTGTGGCTTCCAAGCATATAGTTAGCGTACCAAACTCATTTCATTCGATAAACAAAGGTCTGGATATCTATATCTCACGCACCCACGATGGATGCGTTTTAATCTACAAAAAGCGGTTCTCAATGGAGGGTTCAAATGAACCATTTAGAAACATGCGGATTATTACGTTCACCTTCAGACAACCAATATTAGAATGGATCCTTACCGACATGTGCATTTTTTTCCAAATTTCAAATCACGTCAAAAGACCCTCTCATTCTGAATGCGCCTGTATTCCACATGTATCCATTGACATCTGAATGCATTGGCTACACTTTCATAAAACAAAAGATGAAGTATAGATGTCGGGAGAAATGAGAGCGATATCTACTTACACCGCATTTGTGAATAGCCACGCAAATAACCAATCCCACCAGTGATAACGACTTTCTTATTCTACATGACCACGTCCGCAATTGATAGGCTCGGAAAAATAGCATTTATGTAATAGTGTTCAAAAGATAAGGTCACTCATTTCTGATTCGCAGTTTGCACACCAACTTTGCGTATTACTATGTTTTTTTAGTTAATTCAAAGCTTCTCAAATATTTGGACCGCTTTTACCCCAAAAATAAAATCTCTGGTTTTCCTTCCTGCTTCGTCCTTATCTAGCACTTACCCAAAACCATCGTACACATTTCAGACTGTGATGGATAACCATAACGTGCCAGTATTTAGATCATGGAGACAACTATGTATTAGTTGAAGTTGCCTGTAACATATCTTATATATATATATTTATTTGATAGTACATCTGTCAGGAATACGATAAAATTGAAGCAAATGAAAAATAAACTAACTCCGTCAAAACAGATTGAAGGTTACCTCAATAAACTTTGACGTTCACTGCCAAAATTTGGCAGTGAGCTCATTTATTTTATCTTTGTTACCAACACACTATTTCCAGTAGCTTATAGTGATCTTTTAATTTGGTAGTGTTAAGTTAAGGTGGTTCCTTTCATGCATCTCATAATCTAAGAATATTTACGTTTTAGGAGTTTATCTCTGTCCATTGATTTACAACCATGACATATGTTTTCTGGTAAACAATATGTAAATTCAATTGAATTACATAGACTTAATTATATGCTAAATATTTTTGAGTTTCTATCATAATTGCCTTGCCCATTGACATTTAATTCGTAAACACTTAAAGTCAAATATGTTTTCCCTGGATGAGCAATGTCTAGATATTTTCGATAACGAATTTCATAGGTTGTATTGCTTTTCTATTCAACTATTCCAAACTAGTTGAAAAATGTACATAATTCAGATTGCAGTAGAACTGTTTGTAAAACCCGGAAAGAAGATTTATTGATGTATTTTTAAAAAGTAAATAATTCATGGTCTAATAAGTTGGGAACAGACAAAAGCGCACAACGGTTCCTCGAAGGAAAGTATCGGCGCCCCCCATTTTGAGAGTTAATCACAAGATTAAAACAAAAACAATGTTCCTCATGGTACCTAAAGAAAAAGAAAATTTGTCGCCAGTATCATTTCACTGATTGTCGCACTCGCACTCTGGGTGCCGAACAATGTGATCACTCCAGGTTGTAATTCACGAAATGCCACCTTACTGACCAAACCCTCACTTTCAAGCAGTATCCTGAACTTGACTTTCGAAAAAACGCAAACGTTTAGTGAAACCTTCTTCATTTAGTATGCATAGAATCCTGGGGTCTGAATTCGATTGTTGTTAGACGGGAACAATTTATATTTATATCAAAAAAGTTCATGTCAATTAAGCATTTATTACATACTGATTCAGTCACCTTGTGCAGCATGAGTTGCCAGGTATTCCCGAATTCCCTTGTATAGCGCTGTTAGCAAAGGGCTTTTGAATATCCGTTTTACCAGGTCCGCGCCGAGTTACACCACTATGCTAATCATGTTGAACAACAAACATGCCTAGTATTACTAAACGATGGGAAAAGAAAATCAGACACTTATTAGTAGTTCCCATAAAAAGCTTTGACTTTGAACTTGAAAAAGGGATCAACGTATACGGAAACAGGTAGATGTTGATTTCCAGTAGGATTTCCGTGGACGTTTGCTCGTCGGCCGCTGGATTCCTTTTACGGACAAATTTTATTCGAATCTGTTCATCGTAGGTCTAAATTGATGTTCTCAGTAATTACAATTTATCAAATTGTAGAAATGACGCTATAAAGTACCATAAAATTACAGGGAGGCAGTTGATTATCATGATTGAATTTGTATTTGATAAAACGGGCGANATTTAATTTGACATTTACTATTCCTCAACAAAACTCAGCATCGATTAGTGTACATCACCTAACTGAGGAGTATGCTTGCTACCTCTTTTTATGAAATTGATGAATCTGAACTTATAGGGCTGATGAAATGTATCAGGCCTGTAAATGACGTACTGCAGAAGATTAACAGCTGACAATTTGTCAAAATGTTTCAGCTGTTTACTGTTCATCCATATCTCTCAACTTTCATTCCTTGATTTGTGCTACTGTGTTTATTGTCAGTAGCAAAACGCGCAAAACGAAAAATACACTGAGGAATTGGAAAAATGCTCGCATTTGACGCAATGCGGGAATTAATCGAAGGGNTACTGTTTTGATCAGTAGATCAATATCCGCTTTCTTTTTTCTCTTCCTTCGCAGACCATCAAGGTAACACGTGAAGAAATGGAAGAATGAAAAATGTTCGATTTTACTGACTGCTCAAGTAATATTAATAATAATGACAATAATACTAATAAATTTCCGTATCGTAGAATTTCCTACTTGAATAATTCCTCAATGGAAAATTTTGATTTTTTTCCGCTGTAAATAATTATTTATTTGCGTAGAATCCGAGTATACCATGACGGGTATATATATATATATTCGATTTTGGATTTGCAGCAATATACTACTTTTTGTGATTGATAAACTAGCTCGTTTTTCTTGCAATGTTTCTTGACTGACCTGAGTAACCTGTACTGAAGCGCATTACTTTGTCTATATCCTACCAGGTACCTTTCGTTATGATTCGTCTGTTAGTGGCTTTGCCCTACTGCTAAAAAATCTGTGTATTGTGCATTGCAGTGTGGATGGAACGTGTGGAAAGTTTGCAATACCGAAACTGACTTGGTACAACTGTCTTACAAGATAAAAGTATCAGACGGATGAAATTAAAATTCAAACTTTCTTGCAGAAAACATCTCAATATTGAGCATTCGAAACACATTTTCTGGATTAAAAATTGTTCCACATGCACTTTCGCTTAACACCGAACATCAATTCGGGTGTTTCATCGAACAATCATGTGACGAAATTTTTCTTATAAACCTGGATAACCCTTTTCGTCTGGGAACATTCTTGTTGCAATTGTGATATGCTTGCATCAATGAGTTTGCTTTGAATGCCCTCAAACTTTGCACTACATTATCATGCCTTATAATGGCAATATAGGCCTGGAGGCTCGTATATTTGAGTTCGATAATCATCGAAATAACGTATCTTTCTGTATTAAGAAATGGAAGGCACATTATATACAGTCCAATATTGCAGTCACTAAACTGTATTGCTCACAGTGAAGAAATGAACTTTTACGAGTAGAATTGTTCAGTGTAAATCAAGGTAAAGTAATTTCGTGTAGCTTCCTTTCCATTACTTAAAGAAAATAGTGCAGCATCTATCGAAGAACTAGTGAGACCTTTGGTCGAAATGGTCAACAATCTGCATTTCAAACCCCCCTTGTTCGAGCTATGCTCAAATACTTCAATTATCGGTGCAAACTGCTATTTTGTACAAGTACAGTCTCCTTGCTAACCAAATCAAAGCAATTTCACCCGTTGCTGGTTTCCGAATGATATGAATTCCGCTAAAGTTCAAAGAGGTTTCTAATCTTTAGATATGAAGAAGTCCCTTATTGTCTACGATGATTCATAAATCTTAAGAGTAGTTCTAACATTTCATGTCCACATTAGAGCGGATGGTGAAATCATCAAATAATCACCCAGAGGATGTTTTCGGATTCCATGACCAACACTTGACTTTCCACTTTGTGTGCTTTACGGCAGTCTTTCGAGTGCCTGCTCCGCTCGTCCTATGTACCATGATGTATTGGATAAACGAAATAAAAATGTAAAGCAAAGAACGAGTAGATAATACATAATTATTTCGGTAATTATTTTTAGTTAATTTATAGATAGGGCGAATACGGGATTACACAGTTTTCACCTTAACTGTATGCCACTGCTGCAGTACCAATAACCATGAGAACAATCTATCTAAGGCGGTTAAAGAACTATCATTCCTAGTCAGATAATATTTGTGTTTGCATTTTGTTATCCACCAATTATATCCATTGCTCTATCAAACTTTTTGAGAGAGAATTTGTCAGTAATTCATATTTGACTTGCAGTTACTTGTGAGCAGTGGTGTAAGATACGTAATATTAACTTCAACTGACCATCCTTCAGACTTCACGTCCACACACAATCCTTGCTTCTTTCAGTGAACCCTACACTGGAAAGCACCGGACACGGGTTTAACTCCAATAGGAGGTAATCAGTAGTGCATATCCACCGTCCCGTCCGAGCTTTGAACTGCGGACCTATTGAACGCAAGGCGTGCATGTTACCACGGTGCCAACCAGTAAGTACCACGATTGGAACGAATTACCAATTCTCGTTTGTTCAGGTGTTGTTTTTAGTAATAATCTGTCAGTATGATGGCAACTGAATCAGACCCCGATCCAGAGCCTCCCACGAAATCAGGTCTTGCATGCAGGTTACGGGTTGACTTGTGCAAACCCATCAGATTAGACTGATAATTCCTTTTTTTAACTATCCTGTTGAAGAGGATTTTGACTTGCCAATAAAAAGTGTAACAACTCTCCCCGCCCCGAATTATGAGGACCTCCACTTTAGTGGCATATTCTTTAGCTCAGTACAAACCACACGTGAATAACACTTCGCTAGTGACTTCGAATTCTCTGACAGCAAAATATAACAAATTTGAAACAAAAGAAGCATGTGTGAATTATCTGCCAATCGAGTTTACATACCAATAATAATAGAAAAAAACAATATCCCCTGATGAACCAGTTACAAGCAGACAATGGGAACAAATTGTATAGTGTTCCAAGTGTGTGTATGTTGGTATGCATTCAATATCCTCATAAGTGTATAATCAACGTAATAGATACACAGTGTATTGACTGTACCGCTGTCCTGTAAAACAGCCATTTTTACGGTCTCAATGAAGTGTAAATAATAAACGTAAGAGTAGTATAATTTCTTAAATAGCCTTACGATTAAAACGGTTGGAATACTAATTTGTAAAGTTGTTTCTTCAACGAACCATCCTGTAAAATAGCATTTGAGATAAACTGTTTTTGGAAAACATTTGAATGTCTTGCTAGTCCGCTTATCCATGATGAAGACATTTCAACCAGATAACAAGTCCCATCCTGCGCTTGGGAAAACCGGTAGCGGCGAAGTTCACAGCCGTTCAAATGCACCTAGTAGGGTGTGAACCACCATCAATTGCATTTGTGAATAACTGCGCACAAAATCCTATAAAGCGCGTAGAGCAACCACACAGTCAACTTCCATTTCTTCTCTATTGAAACTATTTATTGAGCGTAATCCCCAAACAACTCGTTCAGTCTGCAAAAATCTAGCCAATTTCTATCTATCCGGCCAAATAACTAACTTGTACCTAATGTGGGTGACTGAGACTACAGGCCAGGAAAATACATGGCACACACTTATATCGTCAATTATAATCGCATGTTGGAGGAACCCAATTCATAGACAAAATGATAAGCGAATGGTTAAAAACCGCCTAGCCTTGAGTGAGCTCAGTTGACTATTTTTTCATTTGTTCAACTCCAATATGGTTCTCTTTTAGTAACTGAGTGCTCGAGGTCGAATCTCGTTTTAGCATTTGACGTATTGGAGTGACGTGAACATTATCACGTTGGATATTCTCATATGCACCTGTGGTTATTGCAGGACATGAAGGAACAAAATATACAGATATAAAGATCATCAATTAATGAGAAGAGAAATAAGAGGTGAGTAGTATGTGTGCTAAATAACTACTGTGTCAAATATACCATTCAACTTGCAAATTCATTTAGGACGTATGACACACAGTAAGAAAATAATTTATAAGTCGTCTGTTTTCAACACATTGCACATAATTATCTTCTCTGATGATTGAGACAGTCTGTCTACTCATATTGCTAAGTTCTGATCGATTGTCCCTCGTATAGTAAGAGAGGTTTAGTCCACTCCGGAAGTCAAAAGTTGACACCACAATGTTGTCATGTGATGAAGTTTCTTGTAGCACCTTGTTGATGAGATAATTTAACATTCTATGAAATCGTTGTTGAATGCCTCGAAGGGGAACTGCCAACCTCCGAACTACTTTAGGGAGAACTGCTATGGTTAGGTACAGATAAAAGCCATACACAATAAACCATGGAGTTAAACATTCCAAGTAGTTGTTTCAAGACCACTTTTAATTTCAATTTAACATTTATTTCATCCACGAGAGGCACCTGAAATCACACCCTGTAAACGTCCCATATTAGCAGTGGTGCTGAATTTGCAGCATCAAATAATTCACACCGTACATGTCAGGCAGAACATGTTCTTAACACAAAATGTAAACGAACTCAGACAAAAAACAAACTATTGGGAAAAACAGTGAATATTTTTCAGGTGGGAACATTGTACAAATACATGTGAGTATTCCACTTTGAAATTGTACTGATAACAGGATGGAGGAGGGTGTCAAGTAGTACTCAAAACATTCCTGTTTGTACGAATTTCGCCTCCACTATCTTCATAGTTCCTGAATTGCATTTGATGTTATACACTTGCTGGATCACCTTCTTTGGGACAGCAGAATCATGGCATTATTGCTGTGT
The DNA here is from genome assembly GCA_900618425.1 of Echinostoma caproni. NCBI lineage: Eukaryota > Metazoa > Platyhelminthes > Trematoda > Plagiorchiida > Echinostomatidae > Echinostoma > Echinostoma caproni. The sequence goes on from UZAN01039698.1 coordinate 95,579, forward strand.
TATTATAACGCCTTTGTCGATGAATTGCACTGACCCTCAAAACATTTTCTTCGTTCGTGACGTTACCCTTGTGAACCTATTTATTGTACAAGTTGAACTGTCAGTACTTTTTACTTATAGGTTTCTGTTTCGTTCAACTAGACAATCATAGGTGTTTCTCCGCATGGGGCTAAATGGCAACACATAAGAAAGCCCTGGCGGAAAATTTATAACTCCCGTTGATGTTAACGGTGGTATTCTGGTAATGCAGACCACAACACGGATATCCATGTGTTAAACGTCACTATGTATGTCACTAACAATTAAATTGTTTTGAGTGCATAATCTAGTTACTTATTTCCTTGATTGCTGACATACTTTAAGTTTATGAGCAAATGGTGATACGCAAACTATAAGTTGGATGTTTTGGACTACTGCGAGATTTGATACAATTTTTTATCTCTCTCATTTGTCTGTTCCAAATTTTACATTATGACTGACTAAAAATGAATTACCTTTCATGTACGTCCCATTTTTGAGGAGAGTAAACTATTTTGAGGACCAAATCTTCCGGTTTTGTTTCCCGAATGCATAAGATCAGTACTAATTAGGTTCAAGGTTAAAGAAGCTATGTGGTCCCAATTATTGGTTGATTAGTATCGATTGTTCCAAAATTCCCGTTTGCAGATTGAAATTGTCAAACTAAGCTGATAGTTATAGTTTTTCATGTCAGAGGCAGAGATAGCTATGTTTTTTCACGCGTACCCTATCTCGATTTTGATTGAAACTTAGTGAACTGGACAGTATTTGCGAACTCAGAAATGGATGCCTTCGAGGTAAGATTGGTATTTGTCAACCTATCTCTTGCTACTTCCAAAGATGACACGAGGAATTTACTTTAATAAAACGCTACCTATCGAGCTACGTACTAACCAACTTCAGTGGAAATTTTTGTTACTATTTTAGAACCACTGAGACACCGAACGCGTCCATATGTTCAGCGTAAATGAATAGCGATGCGATCACAGTTTCCTGTGTGACGTTTCACTGTGTTTGCCAGCTAACAACGATATATTTTTTACAATTGATGAACTGTAATATCCGATTATGACGCATGGGAGGAAAGGTGATGTAAGCTACCTAGTTTGATGTTTACTGCGCATCTTACTGATAACGTATGCATTTTCAGTCTGCAAATGTCGATTTAAAAAGGGAATTCCGGTTCCGAAAATAACCGTGAAAAAAGTTGCCCATTAAAATGTAGATTTTGTCGGCACATATCGGCCTAGGCGACGCGGTGTGCCATTCGAATAAGCCCTTGTGATCGGCAAGTTGCCGCTGTCCATGTTATTGAACACACTGTCAAGTGAAAACCCACGTAAGTAATGTGACTATTACTGTTCAATTTATAATGCATACCCGATCAGTGATGCATAGTTGCTCAGAAAAAAAACAATTTATCTTCAAGCAGATCACTTCACTCTAAGCTAGGAGCAATTGCTACAGAATAAAAGTATTGCTGAGAATAAGTGAAATTTCTAAGTCATTTCTCTGAAATTAGATAGATATATTGGCCGGCACTCATGGATGCATCCCCCTGTGTCTCCGCGCTACGCGCCACGAAATCATGGGGAAAAAGTTGTAAACAGTGTTTAAATCCTTGTCGTTAGTGGTCGTTAAAGCTTATGTGCGCAGACTTAACTAAGTAACGCTCAAGTGGTCGATGCACCATTCTCTGCAATTCTTAATTACACCATTAAACATATTTTTATTCCCAAAAGTGCCTATTAGATTTTCATACAAGGTTTACTGACAGTAAGCGATTAACTTATTGTTTGGCACATTGAAGTCTTACATCGAAATTTTGAAACGTTCAATGATTGGAATTTGAAAGTATCAGCGCTACCGGTGTGACATAGGAACTCAGCCGGTAGAGACTGTTCTGAACAATATTTTGGAAGGCCTTTCTCAAGTCGAAAAAACACTTGAAAAGGGCCTTCCAAGAAAGCTAAAACGTTGTCACCAACACCTTATGGTTTCGGCATTCTGTTTGTCGTGGCTAAGACAAGCAAATTTCCTCAATATTCATCTGCACCGCACCCAAGGTTTTCAGTGAGATCCGATCTATCTATAGATCTCGTATTAGTAATTGAATTAAACATTTGACCACCTGAGATGGAAACCCAGTTGTTTGAATACATTTATATATTCTAAATGAAACGAAAGACTAACAATCACAGACGTTCCGTAGTTGTTGGGTTCTACGGCTCAAACAGAACTTCGCAAATCACACAGGTTGTACAGGCTGAACCACATTTTGTGACTTTCTGTGTATTGTACTACTCAAAAATTAGCTTTCTTGAAATGGGTTAGCTGATAACCATTGGAGCCAGACGTTTCCTACCAAAATTATGCTTACTTGATTAAAAAACTACTTCTAGTCTTCCGTGACAATCACTAAAGAAGTAAAAAATCAGGTTACTCTCATCAAAGTGTACTCCAATCAACTCGGGTTGATACGAAATGCGTCCGTTTGTGAACAGCTAAAAGATTGTGCGATTCATTTCCGAACAAAACTTATAAATCATGACGGAAATGGAACCCATTGAAGGCTAAGTTTATATCATTTTCCGTTTATTTTACCTGTAATTTTATTTACGAATTCGAAACACCTAAGATGACCTCACAGATTGATTTTTTGAAACGAAAAATGTCAAACATCCTGATTGTTGCGATTGAGGTGCCCTATTTTAAAAATATTATCTCATGATTGGATTGGCTTGCGCTCTGTGCCTACCAAAATGTATTTTACTAATCAGGTTAAAGTCTACCTTTTAGAATAACAACCAGAAATGACGGTTTTCAACCACAATGTGATTAGTGTCTAGGAAGTAGGATTTAGTTATAAGCTTATTCCTGCATCCCAAAGCAAACAGTGATCTGCAAATGTGTCGCGACGTTTGTCAAGGGTTGGGACCAGTCGACTGTTTTTTTCCTTCAATAGTGACAGTGGACAAAAATCTGTGATTTGTCAGGGGGCTTTCTTTTCCAACTGGGAGTAAACTCATTCAGGGAAACGAAGTAGAAGTTTCAATATATTTTATCGATAGGAAAATGGATAGCAACGCCATGTTTGTGAAAAGCAGTCACAGATATTGTACTACACATTTGCACTTAACGCGTAATGAAGCCATCACAAAGTCCACCGGTGCCTGAACATGTTAACGTGATAAATTATTTTTAAGCTACAAGAATGCAAAGATGATGTCATGGATGATAATCAGCAGTTCTAGATGGTTTATTTTTGCAAGCAACTATGATAACATGTCTATTGTAAAGCATGTCCAAACTAATCTGTGGATAATATTAACCCAGTTGAGGTTTGCACCGTTCATCAGTGAAGAGAGACTCATCACTGGACTGTTTAATTTTACGGAAAAACGTGCCGCGTTACCAACCTAGCAAATGTATACTTAAAGAAGTCCCCAGCTCCATATAAAGAAAAATAAAAGGGGTATTGTTCACAATTAATGCTTGACGAATATACCCTAGAAATGCGCAACGTACTATTTATTACGTCAGAAGATACTAATGAAGTAGCATTATTCTGAAAAACTGGAAGAACGTCTGAGGAAATTCATTTGTATTGAATCGAATATTTGTCTTTGGTAACCTTTACGCCCAGGACATTTTGGTGTGTTGGATTAGTGTACATTATATACATTTGCTGACATGAGATTTGCGCTTCTGAAATATCAGTATAGGAATAAACACTTGTCAACGACACAACTATTATCCGATGGGTGAAGTAATCCAGCAGAGCCGTTAGTTGGTTGAAACCGAAGTCGAAGAGGCCCATTAATTGAAAAGTCACTACCAAATTAATAGAAATTACTAAATGAGTTAAATTCTTATAGTTATTATCCTCATAGAAATATACGTTCTACTTGATCATGAAAGAGTACATATGTGGGTACTAATACGAGTTATTTTTGACAACGAAGTGCATACCGTTATTCATTACATTTGACAATTGATAGAGTTAAAACTTGTACACAATCAGCACTAGCAGAAACACACGAACGCAAAAAACAAGTCGTCAGGTGTTGCTGTATATAAGTGTAAATTAATGTGTCGTGCACTTGGTTAATTATGTGGCTTCATTGATTAGAGCGGTGCATCCACGGAAGAAAGTCGGGGCAAATGGATTTACTCACTGTTGCAATTAAAAATTTGGAAACGGTATCGGTTTTACTCAGTGTTAAATGCTCAGCCCGTGTGCTCTTAATTTCAAAGCACCGAAATGTAACACCATTTGTTGTTCTCCTAAATAAAACTGGGTAACTAAGCAAAGTAATTTTGGAGGAAATCTTTGACGCGCATTTTAGGCAAGTAAAGTTTTCTATTTTCAAATCACGTAGCGCCTCAAGTATTATTTTCGTTTTTCACATGTTATTTGCTTACCCACGGTAAGAAAGCACCGAAGAGTTTTATCTGTGACTGGTAAATTTGAAGCGATAATGATTGCAAAGGATTTTATTCCCTCGGCGAAATGTTCTTTGGTTTGTAGTTCAAACATTTGTATACAACCAAACCGTTTATCCACTTATTCAATGGTATAGCTTCAATTATCACGGGTTTGTTAAGCAAAATGAGGTATCACGGTCAGGTTTCATTAGTAGATCTAAAACAGGACTTCGTTTGACCAGGGAGATTTGTCTTTAGGGTTTATTTTAAATTGGACACCTTGAAACTGTCAAACGCCAAACAACCCCCACCCAAATGACACGGCGATGAAATAACAGTACTCTGTTCCTCAGCACAGTAACAGCTGCACCCGGGCGGTAGGTCCAGTTCCATTTTCGGATTTTTGGTACATTTTCATGCCTGGATTGTAAATAACAGCGAGGAGGATGGCTTTCACAAAAAAGCAGTTCTGTATTCTAGGTTTGATCTGGGACCAGTGTACTTAAACGTACAGGTTGAACCAAAACATCATGTATAAAACGACTACCTGTTCTCCACCAAAAATATTTTTGTGCACTATCAAACATACTTTGTTAAGGTGCAACAATATATTTAAGCACGGAGGAATAATATGAAAACGGCGTAAGGTTTGAGTTGTGAATAACTTACGAACTTCAAGAATTAGTGGTTGTCTGGCAGACCATTCATCCCGTTGGAAGCCCACATACGCGGTGCTGTGACAGACATATTCACCGCCATCGGACATTTGTACGTTGGGAATCACAAACAGTTTACTGCGTCCTATGATGTTTCCTTCGGGACGCTCCCATCTGTATTGAACCTGACTCGGATTTACTTCTTTTGGTAATTCTACCGAACAGTTGAGCACGACTCGGCGCCCAAGGAGCACGGTCCAACGACGAACGTAACTCGGTGGTGAGGGCTGAAGTATCCCATGGGGACGAAATTGGGCATTAGCAGAGAATAACACAATCCCGAACAACAGTGTCACGCAGAGCAATATTCGATTGCCGGAATTTTTTGTATAGATTTGACTCAGTCCATACATTTTTTCGATTGTCAGCGTCGAATTACTGGCTCACAGTTGGACTTGTATCGGCGTGGTAGAGCAGACTGGCAATAATGCTTGGACGATTGGGTCCAGACGTTCTCCGGAATCTCAATTATCTCTGAACCGGTGACTGATAAATTGATCGGACTGGTCGTGTGTTAGACAGATTTGTGATTGGTGAATATAGGACAGACAGGCAGAAACATGGGTAGAGTGACAGACAGGCAGAACAACAGACAAGTAGAAGAAAGGACAGAGAGCGAGTAGTATCAGAAGTAATAGTTGTTGTTGTTTTTGTTTTTACTTAAGTCGTATAATAACTGAGAGTACTACTAGTATTAGATTGTGGTCAGACATAATATCCACACGCTTATAAGAACGTGCACAATAAACCTAAGGTAATTGCGCTCGTTCACGCACTGGCACACACAGAGAAACATGTCAACATCCTTGCATACACGCACAAGACTAGCCGGCAAACGCAACAGTTCCTCTCGTGTGATGCGCTTGACCACATGTCTGTTTATGTGTCGAACAAGTGACCGGCGAACGTCAATTAGCCCAACCGGCTTCAATGAAGCCTGATGTAAGATGAATCAGCGCTAGTTGGAACAGCACTCAACGATGCAACGCGTTCCTCGTGCATTCCTTTAACCACATCCATTCCTTCATCATGGGTTTAGTGAAACCTTGTGGATTCGCTGGAATCACAACACAAACGTAAACAGATCGGCACATTACAATTATCTAACACACCCCTCCTCTATTTACGTATCGACATATCTATCTGTCTGCATTAGCATCGAAAATTCGAAAATTTCCGGTTTGACAAGTGGAACGAACACAATGCGTACGGGTTGGTGGTTATATGTAATCAGATAAAAAAACAAGAATGCATACAGAACGAGAGAAAGAGGTATTACGAGAGTAATCATCGGTCAAATTGGTCCGTTCGAATGAGCCGTTGACCAGTACTAAGTAAACAGTGATACTCGATAGTATCAGAACGATATACACAGCCTGATGGAAATTAGACAACTGCAGTTTGAAATGTCCAACATATGTGCACAAAGCGTCAGTATTATCTCACTCCGGGATACCACAAATCAGCGGGTAACACGTCGTATATTCCGGAAGGTGTCGGCATTCCCAAACTTTGTCCATATGTAATGAAACTATGATATACTGTGATAAGAGTTTGTATTTTAAAACAAACATCGATTTCCCCCCATTCCTGTTACTTTATATGAAAGAAATGCACTAATGGCAAAACGTTTACACCAAAAATGTAAAACTAGATAAAGTACAAACACCATGGATTAACTCAAACAGTGTACTCAGTTACGTACAGCAATCCAGGTATTCATTAACAACTCATCATACATGAATTCCAACCAATTTAAGAGTTATTGCTCACTCAATTTAGTTTCATCTGTGAACTCTAAAACTGCACCCATAAGTCACTGAATTAGACTTTGATAATAAAACGTGGGCGATACTTGGAATCACAAATTTTGAAGGCATCTTTTTAGTTTGGTTATATGGAGCCGGTGGGAATTTAACCCCGACGGTGAGTTACAATAATGCTCAAGTAGGTAATTCGAAATATTTTGTGGTTTCTTGAGGTTTGTTTTCAAATCTTCTGTAAGCGACGTCCATGTGAGGGTTCAAATCTCACTGAACTGTGCACAATTGCAAAATAGGACTTCATTCTGCTAAACAACAGTTTGAACATCAGATAGCTGTTTCCTCCTGCTTGCGACTCCTTAATCGTATGCCCTGTCTTTGAGTCCCCGATAGAATTTGATAAAATGTCAACCTGATTTCAAATCTTAGCGCCACCGCATATTTTCGGTTATTTTCCACGTATTGTAGAAAAGTCATCTGATTGGTTACTCTTTGCTTCCTGGCAATAGTTCGTACCATAATACAAACTAAAAACAAAAAACTTAAATGGAAAATAAGCTGTTCAAGGTTGAGCTCAGAAATAGAAAACCAATACCGTGATTCTAGGTGTGTCTACGAGTAAGCACTGAAACTAATGAGAGCATCTGTTGTCGCTTTTTCCAGCTCTAGAATATGATTGATTTAGTGAATGCAGTGTCAGTGCCCAATTAAGGTTTTGATCAACAATGAGTTTGGGATCCCAAGGTATATTGAAAACTTTAAACTCTATGGGTGGAAAACAAAGAGGACCTATACTTTTGACCTTTACTAAGGCCAGATAATGAATTTAGAATGTACTGTGTGTGCATTATATTTTCGTCAACAGCATGACAATGTGAATAAAATGTCGCAATACAATATATCGTTCAATGTCGACAAAGTGTTAGAAATCGGTGCTCGTAGCTCAGGTGAACTGAATTATATTTCGCCTGTTCGTCGAACATGACATTTCTTTTCCAAACGTTTCATCACCAGCCGAGATGACATCATCAGCACTGATCATTTCACCTTGGCTGGTTATGAAGCGTTTGCAAATGAAATAACAAGCTCGGCGAACAGAGGAAACAGAATATCGTCAAATTTGACCGATTTTTGGACACTAGAGAGATGTATGCACATACACGGTACAACTGTCATTGTTCCTATGAATTTAATTAATTATGAATTCGAGGATGCTGTAAGAAAACTGGAAATAATACAACGCAGGTGCATGTGCTTGTCCATTCCGCTTCAACTTGAGTGAAAACCACACAAAAGCAGATACTCTTCATACGTTCGTACGATTTACTAAATTCGTGTATTCCATCTTTCGCGCAGTTGCTGAAAAATTTATAATTGTATAATTCGAGTTAAGATTAAATTCTGATGACTGAAAACCATTCGATCGATTTGTGACATCAGTTCATTTAGCAATTAAACTAAAACACTATTGCGTTTACTCTAAAAATACTCACTTTGCTTACTTTGCTGAATCTAGTTTATTTTTATAAAACATCAAGTTATTATCCTGCCGGTTGAAGAAGAAAATTTGAAGTACATAATAATTTAGATTATTAGCTGAAATAGTCACTATTTAAACGTGGATGTGCATGCCATCTTTCATAGAGATTTTCATGTCATCACATTTTTCATACAGTTGTTTTATGATCAAACTTGTAATTTTATTCCATAAAATGAAATCAATTGTATTAACTAAGAGATTGGCCAAGAATGGATACCACGGGTGCGCTCTACTTTTTCATCGTTTCTGACACGTTACATGTATGATTGAAGCTTGAAAGTGATTTCACATTAATTGCAAGCTCTGCATGAGACTCGAAGACGTCTCAGCTTGACAGTGTTGCACTTAGACCAGTATCTCTAACATTCAACCCAATAATTAATAAACTAGCAACCAGTACGGCGTTCGGTTTTGTCATTTACTTCAGGATCCAAATGTATCGAACGTATTTTGTGTTAAAAATGTGTTATCTAGTTTCAGCTATCGGAGTTTGGGTACTCTTCCTTAAAAGTAACGCCAGCATTTCCAGAATGTTACTGAATATTGAGGTGCAGTGCATTTTTATCCACTAAAACGAATACGACAGAAATAATAATTATATAGATTAAATTTGTTTTGGTTTGCAGACTGAAAAAAAGCACGTGATGCAGGACCACATTCTGTCAATCTTCAATGAATACCGCAACTCGGTACATAAGAGAAATTGCTGAATATTTAGCAATGCGAGTGATTGTTACGCCTGTGAAAACTACTGCTAATATACGCCATCACCAGATGGTCACGTTTAAGTTCATGTTAAATGTAAAAGCTATAAATGAAGCAAAGTGGAATGCATATGAATAATTACGCGTCCCAGATAAGTAGAAATCAGGGGAGTGAGCATCAACCAGTACAAACACATTTTGAATATAGACCGGTTTCCTTGAGGTAATTTACGAAATGACAATGAAACGAAAAGCACTACGTAGTTGATTGTATAACCGATCAAAATAGCATAAAATATATGAACGAAATAGGCCGATGTCGCTGGTCGGTCGTTACACATTTTTCTTTTTATTGATAGCTCAACAGAAAAAATGCATTCCATGTTTGAACGCAAAAAATATATGATTATAAATCTTTATATACTGATAGATTCACCCAAATGATACAGTTTTTCCTTATCCACATATAATATAAACTTCATTGCGCTCGTGAAACAAATTGTTCCAGGCATTATTTTACTTGAGAAACCTGGTTTTCGATTTGTAAAATACCATTTGTTTGTCTTTCATAACTGCTATTTAGAAATTGTATTCCCGATAATTCACCTAAAACACTTTTGTTCTCTGGAAAAGGCAATCAGAATAATTACTCACTTGTTTTCCCTAAAAAGCAACAGTTCACAAATGATAGCACGTTTCTTCGGATAGATGACATACTGGACGGTGGGAACAGAATGTATCGTTAGACGGTTAAAATTTGGCTTACTGATCGTAGAAAATTTACGAAAAAATTGATTGATGAAAACAATATTTGCCCCTTGCCTCATGTCAGTGATTAAACTTAGTTCTATAATTTAATAGAGGCAGCGAAAAACTGGAAGCCATCAATTAATTTCAGTGGTATATTAGAAAGGTATAAACGCAGCATATTCAAAAGAGTCATTTACCCGGATTCGTATCGTATTATTATGGTGATTAATAATGTAATTCTATCGATTATTAGGGAATATTGTTTCTATTCCAATAGGTAAACCTCGTATGAGTAGTGAATCTTTAGTCGGGACGTATAGATTGTCGCTAGGTGTCATTTTTTATCACACAAGTTGTTGGTGAATCTGATACGTAATGCGTTGTGTTCGGATCGCCCATTTTGGATTTGGAAATTTTCAGCACAGTTTTACGCTAACAAGTATGTGAACACCGTACAATATTTTAGAAGCTTTCGCTTATTTAGGGCAGGTGCGTTTGGAAAAGATAATATAGCTTGTAATGAACGGTTATTTCAAATATAAACTGCCAAATGCATTGTTGATAATAATTATGTTATTTGGATTGGCCTTTATTGAGTTTAACTGTGTACTAGGACAGTGATAAGGAGAGCCATTTTTGATGCCCGCAAAACCCTTGACAAAGGCAATTTGGGAAGTAGCGCGTATAAATACAAGGAACAAGAGTTTGGCAGTTTATCCTGTAGTCTGGTAGGTAGTACACTAGATTTTCAGTTGGGTCGATGGATTTGAACTGCTGTTGAAACCCAATCTGATGCAAACAACGGCCAAGTAATTTCCACACTTTAGGTCACCCATTACACGATGAAGTTTTCATTATGTTCAATTCAAAGTATCTCCTCCTCTCAAGTATGTTGCAAGTCATGCCGCAAAAAATGATACCAAACATTTATTGAATTATTGAAAACCGTGTACACTTGTTTGTTTTGTGTACAATGTCATCCGCAGTAGATTCGCTGCGGGACAATGTAGGCAATACTGAGTGCTACCTCGAAACAATGTAATTATCTAATCAGTTTCTTCTTTGGTGAGACCAACTTGACGTGCTCTTGACTGCACGTGTCCCAATAAATTGAATGAAATGCAAACTGCTGTGATCGTTCCACAAGGGTGTTGAACTGATCAGACCTGAGGTCGAATAAATAAGCAAAAAAATGAAGGAAGCGGATTATCATTCGCTTTGTACAAAAGTAACTGCATCGGGAGTTGATTTGTTTATCACCGTTCGGAGAAGCTATACGTTTCCCAGGTGATGCTTCCTACCAAACCGCACGGAAGTACTGGACCTCATTGAGTGCCGTTTTCCCGGAGTTTGACAGCTGTGAGATGGTAAAGTTTCAAAATTGAATTTTTTTGGTCGATTTTCAGTGCAAACGTTTTCTCTGTGTTGTATCCACATAAGTCACCTAACTACACAATACTGTTTGGAGACCTGGATGTGACATGCACTGGAGGAAACCGTTAAAGTCGATTTGAGTCTCCAGTCGGTGGACTCTCTGCTGAACGGACTAGATCAAATGTGGAAGAAAACAGGCACACGCACAGATGATGCAGACAAATATGTTCACAACCAACAGGCCCGAAACAGACTAATCCAAATAGCATGGCAAGAAGCGGTGTATATTTTCATCTATTGTATAGCTCCTCTTGTGAACGACACATATTGTATCTCGCGTTTGTTTAATCTTTGTCTTAGTCAGGGGCAGATCGCTGTTGTATCCCTTGCCAAGGATGATCGCATCCTAGAGTCAAAGGAGTCATCACAGGTCGCACTTGACCAGGCCAATTATGCTTCACATCTGGTTGACAATAGCAACAAAAGATCACAAAGGAAATCGTTTATTAGGGAGAAAAGTTACACGCGAACTGTTATATTGACCAGTTTGGTGTTTATAACATCATTTACTGCGCAAATTCACATAACGTCAACATTGTTTCCGGAAAACGTCCGGCTGACGAGTGGAATTCCCAAGGGAAAAAACTAGTCGATTCCGCATGATCGTAAAAGCAATTGTAGATATGAGGATCGTAAAATCTGCTGCATGTAGTTGCACATCGCGCTGTATCAACGGACATGGGTTTCAATGTCTGCCTGATCTTATGCATGCAAATATTTCTTTTAACCAAAAACTGAACCAGTTTTGTGGACAATAAATTGAAAGATAGAACTAGCCTTGATTCAGACGGGATTGTCCGCTGTTATCGATTGCTATACGGTTGGAACGTTTGTTGTTTCTAAACAGTGTCTTAGGGAATATTTTCTGTGAACTTCCTTTATCTGCGCATATTTGTTTCACAGAAAATCAAGTTCTTTAAATAAAAAATAATGGTTCAGTCTTTGTGCTGAAAGTAATTCGTAAAAGGATAATGTAGTAGTAGTAGTAGTATTCCGTTCAATTCACATGAAATGTCCGACGGTAACACGGAACGTTGTTTTACCACTAGAAATATGAAAAAAACAGAGTTGAAAAATACCACTTGAATTTGTCGCATTCCACCTGCTGCTCCAGTCCGGCGCAAATCTGGCCCCCTCCGAATAGTCCACAATGAAGCTAGTAAAAACATAACCTTTGAAAACGTTCAATCGGATCTACGACACATTGACCACGCCAGTGCTTGGTTTTCTTACTTCATCGGAATGCGAATCGCATGTGTCGAATTGGCGGGAGGCAAAATTCGGACAGCACATTGGATATTTCATGTTAAGTAATCTATCAGAGGTGACCACTTTTGTTCCTTTGATATATGCCCCCTAATTATTTCACATTGAAACACAACCAAAATAGCAAAGACATCAAACCAAACTAGTATTCGTCCCTCACCACGTGCAATGCAAACTCGTAATTCGAACGTGACCGGTAAGTTACACAATTCTGTAAGCTGAAGGCAGAATTGATTAATCAGTCAGAAGCTCCCTATTTTTGTAGTTTCTGTGTTTCCTCTCATCTAGATCGCAAATCTCGATTCTCTGAAGACTAATTCAGGTGCATTAACCCGCATTTCTTCAAATGTGTAAAATACTATAATACCGAGACAAGTCCTATGAACCCATTTTCTAATCAAGTAATTACCAAGGAATGGAAAAATAAGATGAATATATAAGCTTGAAAATACAACCAATAACATAGATCGGGAGATTTGCTAGTAAGCTTTACTTGTTCACAATGAGGAAATGATATCAATCTTTTGTTTGAAAAACCGTTGATATCAGCAATTGGGTTGGTAGGAAAAATTGCAGTCGATGAGGCAAATTGAATCAACTGTCAGTTTTGGTTTCCGCTTCAAGCATTTGAGCGTAGTTTTACAAGCACATGAGACTTGGTGATTGGTTTGTAATTTATCTCTCTATGTTCCCGATATAATTTTTGGATACTCGTTTTTACGTCCCGAATTGCAGCACAACAGATGGAAACATAAACCCGCATACTACACGATGCATTCAAGGCTGCATTTGCTCACATTTGACGTAACTTTGAATACAGTTATTTGACGAGGGTGTTAACCATGTATATTTTTATATATGCATATGGTTGTATGGGAAGTAATCCCACCAAACTGAGCAAATTAACAACGCTACGAATCCGTTAGTTCAAAGCACCGCTAAATTTTATATGGTATCCTGTTTGTGCTTGGACTGCTTGGACGATCACCGTCGTCTATACCAGTTGACAACAAACCCAAATAAATAGCCCAATATCTGGCTCACGAAAATAATGGGGTGCAAGTTGCGGTAAATGGAAACAAGGACATGTAGGGTGAACTGTTTTGCATGATTGTCGGGTCACCATCGTCAAATTGTACGGTCCACTGAATGAGACGCGAAAAGAGAGACACCGTTTTGCGCCCGGCCGGATATCGTGGGTGTTTGCTGACCTCTGTTCACCCCTGTTCAGTGGTGAGAATGGTGGATTGTGAATTTCGAAAACAACGAGGAGTGATGTAAAATGGTGCAACTCGTTTTTATAGCGTTAACAGAGTTCATGCTATTAGGTGCTTAGAGGGTGGCAGTGAAATTAATTGTTGATCAACTAATCGGCCGAGCATACTTTAGATGTCCATTCAAAACAGAGGACTAACTACGCTTTATCAGGTTTATCGATGGCTGTATTTTCGTGGCAACGAAATGTGCCATTCGGTAAATACAATCCAACCATGAAACAATGATATCAATGCACTTGGGACGAAGTGAGGGACAAAACGATTTTTGCAAATATCCCTATAACGTCTGCATGAAACGTAAAAATTGACTAACAAACTCTAGTTGTCGAATAATTTAGCTAGCGTAACGCGTATCGGTGTGTTAAAATCCAAGTATTTTCACCTGGTAACAGAAAGTTCATGGAGTTATAGAATCATTACTGCTATACTGGGGGTCAATAATCTCTAATTTATATTTTTAAATGCAAAATTTTACCGTTTCATACAACTTCTATTCCTCGAACATTTTTTAGGATTTTACATATACAAGAATTGCATGTTTTATGGCAGAAAACTGTCATATCGATAAGATCACAAAAGCTGAACATTTTCCCGGTAAGCTCTCTTTGCTTACATCATACTGTTGATGCACCGGCTGGGTAACCAATACCGCCGCAACGACGTCCCAGACGCATAAGAGTAAATCGTTATTGCAGCTAAATTTAACATATCCCAACCTTGCACGACAAGTGGAATCAACTTCCTCGACACTGATTCCCGTTTTGAAACTGTATGTTCGAGGGAAATCGGAAAAATCAGTGATGCACTAATGGGTAAAAACACTGAAATCTGTCAGAACAACCTGAAAATTGGTAGGAAGTTACCAAATATTTCTGTTTTTCCCTGTACACGGTATTCTACTCCTGCTGATGTAAAAAACAAAGATAAACGCTGCGCATTTCACAGAAATCGCGAAATGACTGTCATCGAGTACTGACATGAAGCATTTAGAGGATTCTTTTTCGGTCTCCTCTAACTTAAGCATTTCAAAACAAAACACGAAATCGAAGAAAGCACCTGGTGTCAAGCATGGCTTGGCAGAGTGCAATTTCAAACCTATATATGCATATATATATATATATCTTAGATGTCATCGACGCGAAGCAGCAGGATTCCTGCTTGATTCATTTGTGCGAGACGATCGAAAGTAATGTAGGCGAGTTGTCATAAATGCACTCGACTATTGTTCCACGTCAATCGCATTATACAAGTAAAACGTCTTCAATGATATTCGTACGCAACGGATGAGAGTGTACAAATGGAATTCCTTTTACAGTGTTTGTCTTCTTACATACCTGTTCAATTTCATCTAAATGTTCAAATAATCTCTTGCTTTATTACTAAAGATTGTAATATTGAAATCATGAGGTACCTACTTGGAAACGCGTTTCCAGTAACTGTATCTCATAGTATCTCTGCTGATAGTGTTATTTTTTTCTCACCTAAGCGAATTCTCGGAGCCACTCAGAAGGATCATCGTTAAATAACTGCAGAGTGGCTAAAATTGGACAGACGAATTCGACTCCCAAAAACAGTTATAGTTTGGAACCAGGTGGGATAGCTGATGGAACCGGCGTAAAAAGTTTTGGTCATTTAGAAAAGATCAGAGTTACGTTTGATTGTGTAACCTCCGTTCCGCAAAGTGAAAAATACGGGACATTCAGGTACACAAACAAAGCCTAACTAACCGTACATTTTTTACTAGTGCGGTTCAAAAGCATATCCGTAAACAAGATAGGCATATGTTTTCGAAGTGAAAACTCTCATCAATGCATTGCTTATAGGAGAGGGTACCACAATGACTTAAATGGATAATGAAATAACGGTTTAACAAACTCCACGAGGGAGTATGAATGACTTTCATAACGTAAATAGGTTTTCATCAGACGTGTGCTGACTTTCACCTCATTTCTTTCCCTCATCACGATGCGTTTTGAGCCTCAATTATTGTATTGAATGTGACATCGCTCCACATCGGATACAACATATCTGTACCCTCATAATTAATCTTTTTTAAGCTAAAATGTTGTCAATAATCCCTTTATTTACTGTTTATTAAACGAAAGAGCTAATCCATTGTGAATACATTTACTGATCGGAATGAACACCTTCAATGCACAGGACTCATTTGTTAGAAAGAGTAAACTACTGTGCTGCTCTGCATAAATGTTTGCTCAACTCTGAGCAATACATTTCGAAATACTGTAAATCTTATAGCGAGACTCAAGTCGCACAAATTTAAACAGTGATAATCAGGAATTAGAAAAATTGCGATTGGAGATAGAGTTAGGAAAGCATCCTCTTATCTTGTAGTCATCTATATACACGTATGATATTAGAAACTGAAAAGTATTTACAAATCAACAGGCGCCGTGCACGGGTATTATCCATAACTGTAAATGTATGCGTCGTCAACTAAACAAATCACATTAAATCTGTCCATGCTTACACGCCCGGATTTGCATAGAATTGAACTCATTTTCTCCTTGATTGAAAAGCTTGTCATTGACATGAAGAATGGACGTCAAAGACTGAGGTACGGCGTGCACCGGAGGAGCGTACTCATACTGGCGAAATGAACAATCCAGATGTGACGTCGGATTTGGGGCGCGTGTGACTGCGTCACATCTCATAATCATTTGCCCCGCGGCTCAAATAGGCGTTAGAAGATCTGTTCTGCATGGTGCTTATCCGGATATGACCAGGAGACTTGAACATCCTACGGGCCTGACCGCTCCGATTATTGAGACTACCTGAAATATTGTCCGGATTTCTTGGAAAGCATACTTTGACACCTGGGTTTGATAATCGGAAAACGTGAATTGTAAATGGTATTGTATCAATCAAATTTTGGCCTTGTTCTGTTTAGTAGGTCAGCAGCAGTAAGTGACAGGAGTATTGTCCATTTTGCTTAAGCGCTAGCCTACAGCATGAAAAGCAGGTATCAACTATTGTGCTCAGCATGGGTGTGACCACGACCGGGTGTATCATACACAGAACTATCTAGTGGTCAAATGGTTTCATTTCGGTTTGAGGAATTGCATTTTTTGCAAGTCACGGAAACCTTCCCAATCAGTCACCAAAACGTGCCGAATAAGGTTTTTGCTACATGGCAACAATGGTGAGTTGATAAAAAAAGCGTAGTGCAGAATGGAATTTATTGTCGTACAAGCTAAAGGAGATACTGCTCAACATAATCATAGTTTAATGTTTCCGTCTTGTTATGGTTTTAGATTAAAACCACTTGCAATAAATTCCGCTGCACAATTATTGCACCCTATATGTTTTCGGAGAATTTTTCGCTTAACGTGTCTGAAAAAGTTATACCAAAGCAAGAAAAGGGCATACAAACGCAAAAGCTTCCCGAGGGTGAAATTCTTATCACTGCCTAACAAAAGCGGGCNTCTGCCAAGAGACCTGGGACATCACCCAGCAATAATGGTATAATCCTCAATTGTCTTGGATAACAGTAGAACGAGCTAAATAGCATTTTTGATAAGGGGACTAGCAACTGTAAAACAGGGCTGGCCATCGACAGAACAAACCCCAACCTCAGCGGTACAGAATCCTTTACTTTTCAACAAGAGGATATTCCGAAAGAGTTGCTGATTCTCAAGCCTTATTGTTTACCCGACCCAACAGGTTGCTTGCTACTATCCTTAAGGAGTGCGCTCATGCATTTTTGCCTATGCTCACAGTGCTGCTTCACCAGTGCTTGGAAAACATAATTAGACTTCACACATGAAAATCTGCCTCCACTACTCCATTTCGTTGAAGAGAAATCTTTCCATTGCATGTAAATTTGTCGGGTTGAAGCTTCTAGAGAAGTTACTCCGCAAGGAATTTAATCGCAGCTCCATGTGTAGGAATCTAAAAAGTTTACGTACCGCCGCTTTCGGTTTACAATGTATGTTCTAGCTTTTCTCGTCCACCATATTCTGTCGGCGCTCGATATAAAATAGCAGGATGTCAGAATATGCTTCTTGGATTACAGCGACTCATTCAATAGTGTTGACGGGTCTAATTTAACAAATATGTGATCTTCCATTGGGATGTCATATTACATATATGCGTAATCACAAACTAATTCACAAATGGATCATAGTTCACAAGCTACCTTGGTCGTTTCTTTTCTTTCCCAATCTCTATTTTGGGCATACTGCGTTGTGCTATTCTGCCCCCTGTTTTTCTTTTCCACTTTTATTTCATCCATACCTACTGCTCTAATTACCTTGCTTATTTATCACGCAGACGAGGTTGTGGTGAGAATCGCCAGCCCTGATCTATCTGTCACCCCCCACTCTTCAATATAGTCTTTTCTACCTTGTTGAGTGGTTCATTGCACACAAATTAACTCTGTTTCCCTTTAAACGCGTTGATAAGCGGATATCATCTCTCAGAAGTACCTGTTATGAAAATCTCTTAGGACGTTTCCAATGGTACCCATACGTGATGATACCATTATCCTACCCGTAAATATTAGGTATCTCAGTTAATTAGCTGAAAGTTATCTTGTTCTGATAAAGTTCTTTCTGTATTTGGAAACGTCAGAAGGTTACCATCTTATGTCCTGAGCCTAGAGGCTTTATCTGTATCTCACTTCTTGATCCACCTTTTTTTCCTTGCATTTCGCACTTTTGGCTGCACCGTCTCTTGGAATCTAGCAAGGGATGCTCCAGAAAGACATCGATTTGCTTTCCAGATCATTCCCATGAAACACTCTGTCACTTCATCGTTTTACAAAATAACGCCCATTGTTATCCAGAAAGATTATGAACAACGCTTCACAAAGGTTACATGCACATTGTATGAATTCGGTGACTTTGTTTTTGGCCCGAGTCCACTATAGATATATATCCGCTCGCACAACCATCTATTGGTCTTCTGTGGTGGCTTATCATGCCCGATTTCTCAGGGGCTGAGAACCCATCACTTCTGAACTAAACTCATTCATGATAACCCTTAGGGGTGCACAAAGTACTTTACTTGAAAATCATCGTTTTATAACCCTTACGGCATCCAACTATTTAGCCAGGGTACGAAATTTAAATACAACTATACTACTACCATTACTACTAATATATTACATCATAGTGCAACGAACACATGGAAAAAAACATTATTACCAAACCCGACGTGTGTCAGCTCCCGTGTTATTTTACGGATGGTAACATTGTAATACTCTGTATAAGATTCGGAATTACGTCTGTATCAATATTATTCCAGTTCCCTTCTAATGGTACCTCTATTTCGTGTTTCGTGTTGGAACATCGCTAGGTTGGTGACATATATCGGGTAAGAATTGGCAAAATATTTACCATGGAGTGAAACTCTTTGAAGTGTGGAGACCACACTGATTTTTTGATGCTGCTGAACAAACATCTATTTTATGCTTGCGTTATACCCAAAAGGTCCCGGGTTCGATCTTCAAATGGGTCGATGGAATATCGATCTTCATTCCCCAGACAAATCATCACTCTTCTTTCAGCAGATCACGTCATCTGTAGCTTGATGCATTGAAAACGTGCAAATTAAGACTTCTTACCGCAAAACTATTTGTTCTATTTGTTCGTTTAAGTTAAATGAGCTGCAGTTTACGATAAACCTGTAGCTGGTATGGAAGGTCTCGGAAGTTTGTAAGTTTTCATTAGATAAATTTCCTTTCAAAGACGGTTTTCAAGGTTATTCGCACGAAAACGTTCGTTTTCATTTCTAATTGTTGTTTCACTGAGTTTGACGTCAAACGAAAATAGCGATTTTGACTGTCGCACTGTCGTTGTTCCTCGAAAAAGTCATCACTGTTTTATGGAAAAATTGTCAATTTTACCCGGATTCTGGTTTATCGCTTGAGCTTCATGAAAATTTTGGAACAAAGAAGTATTATGTCATCTTGGTGTGGTCTTCATTATGTTTGAGAGTTTCCTGAACATCGTATGCTTTTGTCCCCCGGGGTTTCGTATTGCTTTGTTGATGTTACATCTGTCATGTTCAAATGTGTTCTTCGAATTAGCCTCAGGACTTCGCAAATCTTCTCAAAGGTTTTATTTAGAAGATAAAATTCTAAACGGAAAGTTTTCCATTTACTTACAATGATAATACTACACAATTCATAATGTTGATGCCATACTCGCACCAACAGAGGGAATATAAGTTGAAAAATAATCGTCCCTGACTGTGTGCCTTTTGAGATTCCAGTAAGTTCAAACATTTTCTTTGTGCAAGAGGTTCTAACCAGCTCGGAGAACAATAACTTTCAACTCAGTGGCTCGGGATCGCACAGTTCAAGGTAAGAAACCTTGTTCACACAAACTACTGCCGGACTCATTATATTATGTCGTTTACCGTAGAACGACACCAATCACCGTCGAACGCAATGAAAGAAGATTACTAAAAACGCCCACTGAATGACGGGGAGGAAACAATGGGTAAATTAATTGTTACTGTATGCCTGAGGTTCTTCAGCAACTATGTTCCTGACAGGAAAGAAATCTCTTGAAGAAATCTTTTATTTTCACCATTTATTTTGATCATCAATCGTTCTCCAACGGTACATTAAAAAGGATTCAATCTAGTTCGCAATCCCTAAAACCTATTGGACTCTAATCGCACATGTGAACACATCAAGGTAAGCATAGCTATTGTAGTTTTTTGGTGCGATGCAAGTCTCTGTCAATCAACTAACCCGCCTTTCTCTCACGCAGAGACGTCTTTTCAGGTGAGGGTATAATCACCGAATCAAACTTCTCCCCAGTTAGATGTGCATCATCTACGTTTTCAATGAGTAAATAAGTAATCCAGCAATCAGATGATAAAAATAGGCTTATACACACATCATTCGGATAAAGAAATGAAGTTAAAAATCAATAATTAATCAGTTAATTGTAGGTTTTGCAAGCGATTAATTTGACGGAATGAAATATTGATCCGCGAATAATGCAAGCGCGATTGATGTAGCCAGCAAAAGAGAGAATAATGCTTGAATATGCATGCTAACGTTAATTCACCTGTTACACAGATGCTTGTGTACCACTCTGAGACACATCGTTTACTTCAATGGTGGGACTAAACGAATAGCTGCCTGCAAAGCAAAAATGCACACACATTGTTTTTAATTTACATTGGTCACGTTTAATGATTGCATCTGTTTTGAGTAAACGCAATCCATATTTTGTGTCTTGGCTTTAAAATTATTTTGTAAATCAGTGGTGGGTTAATATCTAAATGATTTGAGAGCTTTTTATTGTTGTTCATTCGAATGTATCTTTTGCGACATGTACAGACTTGAATTCACATACAAATACAGGATGTTTCACTGGAGGGCGCACATTTACCGCCGAAAATAGAACAGCACCCGTAGTAGCAGACATCCTCTAAAATTAGTTTGATTACACGAGCGCCTGTACATAGCGCTGCAGTTGAACTTACATATTGCATATTCTGTAGTTTTATAAGACTTTTTTCGAAGACTGTAATGATCTGATGCATTTTTGTATACAGTTTATCTCCGGTTCCAGACACGTGAGTCTATTTTGTTCAATTGATCACAGTGTGTAATGGATGAAATTTTGCTTGCAGTGCTATTTCTGGGACCGAAGTTCCGTTTTCCAGACAGAACGATTATACTGTTCCATTTGGAGATGAGATTTGACAGCTTGTTTGATCAACAATTTCTACTGAATTCAACATCTTCACAGAAGTTAGATACACCCCAATCCACTGCTGTGAACGCATGTTACCAATATCGGGGCAGAACAGGTCAACAAAGAGATTACTAGCGTTGGCACATTTGAAGAGCAGCAAACCAATGGACAACTAATGTAATCAATACCAGACACAACTACAGGTATTGCGATCATGAGTAGGTATGGTTACATGGATAGGATGAGAGGGTAGGGCATGACCCATCCAAGCTTACAAAGACGCCAACTCAAAACGATATAACGATTTGGATAGAAAAATTGATTTCCAATATATTTGAATTCAAAGGGAACAATGGATACATGGACGTTCAAGAGAAAATTACTAATGGGTACAACAGCTCCGAGAATATTTGTTCTCCTGAAAATACACCAAGAGAGTGCTCTATGATATCCATTTCAGATACGTGCAACTCTTCGTTGTGAAAAGGTTGACTAAAGTACGGGAGCCAGTAGGAGTGGAAATTCGCAGACAGTCCACGAGAGACGTTTTATGTTATAGCTTCTTCGAAGGACCAGGACCGTTCTTTTGAGTCCCAGATCAGACAGTACACCCTAAATAGACGATACGTCGACGACCTTTTATTGGCAGGGCCTTCGAAAATGGCCGCGCGGTCCGTTACATCGTCGGACTCGGAACTATACAATCATTCTTCACTGGATTTATC